>JZLH01S0330543.1:13336-25454 GCA_001188425.1 Eucidaris tribuloides | reverse complement strand
TGAAATGTGTTGTGTATGCCATTAACTACGTATATATCCATCAATATGAACACTACAAATTCCATTGTTATGGCGTAAGGATGCTTGTGCCACAAGCAAATCGAGCTCACTTTCACCAGTCTTTTGTTCCAAATTCATCCATACTGTGTGTTCAATCTGCTTGTCAAATAATAATTGAATTTATCCCCTAATAGTTACTCAAGCCAAAACCTAAAAATGAGCTTATTTGATTAATTTTTACATATTAAATCTACTTGCCAAATTATAATTTAACTTACCCAGTTACTGAAACCAAACCCTTAAAAATGTGAAAAATGTGATTGATTTGATTGTTATTGTATAGAAAGTTTATGTTTATTTTATGTGTGGTTATAATGCTGGTTCAAAGCAAATTGCTATTGCGGACAATAAACTCTTACAATTACAATGAACAATTACAATAAACCCAACTATTTATATTGCAGTAGGTGATATTGTATGCTGGCAATGTATGTGAAAGGACAGATAAATCACTAAGACAAGATACAGGGCATTGAACTCTATTTGTACAGAATGAATGGAGGCACTTATTAAAGGGCAGTAACATAATTGAGAGAAATAAAAGATGCTTCTAGAACCAAACTGGTTGAAGGATATTCCAGTTTATACACCAGCTAGCTGAAAGGATTTGTCTTGAATATCTTTACTCAAGAAGAATCAAGCATGAACATACCAGTATTGAATTACTCTCATGCCCAAATAGAAATTGATCCCATGGAAAGCTACACAACAAATTTTGCCATCACAATGGATACTGATGGTAGTTCTTTTAACATGAGTCAACGTTTGACCACACAATTTTCATAGCAGCATCCTTGCATACTTTACTAGATTGTAAAGTAGTTTTATCCCAAGTTGAAGACTACCTCCAATCATGCTATTTACCTTTAAGTAGAGCTCTTTATATTTGGAAACAGATGATCATATAAAATAGGACTTGCATTCTTGATTTCTATACTCATAAATGCATGTAAAAATCTGTTGTGATAAACTTTTATAGAATCCTTCATCTCTTACAGATCAAAGTGCAATTCAGAAGAAATATTGACAGCAAAATATGGGGAAAAATGAAACTTTAATCAGCGACATGTGCATATATACATATTACTTTTAAACAGATGAGATGTTATTTTTATGCCAGAGGCAACTTTGATTGATTGATTTTAGCCTAGAAAGAATGTCATATTTAGTCATAAATATAAAAATATTGTAGTTTAGTACTTTGCTAATTTGGTTATATTGCCATACCCTTCCCATTTCTCCTTTCATAATGAAAAAAAAAACAATACAGAATGGCAACTGTAATAGGTACATATTAACTCCCATAATTAGACCTTAATCAACTTGTTAAAGGGGAATGAAACCCAGACATCTACTTGCATTCAGAGAATAAATAACAAAAAGAGAAGGAAAATGGTGAAAGTTTGAACAAATTTGACTGGACCGTTCAAGAGTTATAAATGTTCAAAGTTTACATAATTCTTATGTATGGAGGATTCTTAAATTGGCAACATTACCCATTTTGTCATTGAATTTGGAAACTACCCATTGTTTTTACACAAATTTTCACAAATTTACTTTTTCTAATTTAGGTGTGAATGTATCAAATTCTTCAGAAAACATGTACAAAATCATTTTTCTGACATACTTGCTATCAACAACAAGAGCAATCATAATTTCATTAAAAAATGAGAATAGTAGAAAATTGTTTACAAAGCCAATCGCCGGAGTTCTCCAATTTCATCTCAAAATCGTCAGTATCCATTTAGAATCCTCCATCATCAAGCATTAAATAAAACTTTTGATACATTCATAACTCTTTTGAACGTTCCAACCAAATTGTTTCAACTTTCACTTTGTATTTCTTATTTTCTGTATTCTCTGAGTACAGGAATATGTCGGAGTTCATTTCTGCTTTAAGAGCAAACTCATCTAGTAAAACACTCTCCCCCCACAAAAAGTCACAGCATAATCCCTCTAAATCCATACGTGAAGTATATGCGACCAATACGAATGGACAACTCTTCCGATTTTCTTTCACAATGAAACACACAACAAACACACACACACCACACTCAAAGACACACACAAAGATGAAAACTATATAGTACATATATCTATTAACTCCCTGTCAAGAGCAACTTCATCAGTTAACCCACCCCACCCCACCCCCCCCCCTCGACAAAAAGTCACAATAATCCCTCCTGAATCCCATCACAGTGTGAAGTGCAAGCAACCAATGGACCATGAACAACTCTTTCGACAATCGCGACCTTCACTCATTATGTATACATTTTCTCAATATCTCTTCCCTGTTATGGTATCTGAAGTACATTTATATTGGGAATTATTAGGGCAACAAAACGGTCAGTGATGCATTGAAAACATTTACACTTTATGGAGGGTTAATTAAAGGGCAGTGACATGATTTAGAGAATCAAAAAATTCCTCTTGAACCAAACTCATTGAACGATATATCAATTGATACACCAGCTGGAGTGTATCTCCTACCTGTCCAGAAGGATTTATCTTGAATTTGTTTACTTAAGCCGAATCAAGCATCGACAAACTAGCATTTTGTTTCTCTTGAGGCCCAATAAAAAATACATGTATATTCCGTAGAACCCTACACAACAGTTTTGTCTGTCACAAGGCATACTGATGGAAGTTATTTTAGAACGAGTGAACTTTTGACTACCAAATTTTCACAGTAGAATACTTGCCTTGCATAGTTTACCTGATGCTAGAATAGTTCACCCCAATTTGAGGACTACTGTATACCACAAATCATGTCATTTACCTTTAACAGTTAATTAGACTTCAACTAACTTGTCAAGAGCAACTTCCATCAGTCGAAACCCGCCAAAAAGTCACAACAATCCCTGCTAAATCCCATCCCAGTGTGAAGTGCTAGCGACTAATAGACCATGGACAATTCTTCCGACAATTGCGACCTTCACCCATTATGCGTACAGTTTCTCAATATCTCTTTCCCATTTTTGTCTCTGAAGTACTAGTACATTTACATCGGGAATTATTAGGGCAACAAAACGGTCAGTGATGCATTGAAAACATTACACTTTATCGAGGGTTAATTAAAGCTCAAGAGCGGCACGGGAGTTGATTGTGTGCCAATATTGTCCTTGATAGCTATTCTACCAGTAGATAACGCTTGTGAATTGAGGAAGTGTCGTGTGTACATACACAACACTTTGTACGGACGGCTGGACATTTGGAATACCAGCTAGTTGTGAGGTGGCTTCAAATTGGATGAGTTGTGGAATGTGTTATGCACAGTTTGATACAAATTTGGAATTAAAGGATGTAGATTAATTGTACAGGGTTAAAGCCACGGTATAGTTTGATCGAGGTGATAAAATGTTATCATCAATTTTGTCATTAAGTATGGAATTGTCATGCCAGACTGCAGAAAACAATATCAAAATCACAGATTTTTTTTTCCTTATGACACGCTGATATTTATACATGATCAGTAAGCAAATATCACTATGTATAATTACCTATGGCAGAAATGTTGATCCCTCCCCAACATTTAGTAGTAATCCAGGTTTTAAATCGAGATTAGTCCCCGATTGGGGGGGGGGTGGCTGGATTTACCTTGCACTCACAGATATTTTACTTCCTCCACTTCGCTCTATTTCGTGCATTCTCATCCCTCAATCCAACCCTTCTTCTCTCCTCCACCACTTGCTCCTTCCATGTCTTCTTTGTTCACCCCCTTCCCCTCTGACCATCCTCCTGAAACTCAAACACCCTGCTCAAAACATGATCAACATCCCTCCTCAACACATGTCCATACCAACATACTCCATTCACCTTCGCCAGCTGATCCACCGTTTCTTCCAAACCCAACATCTGCATCAAATCCTCAGTCTTGTCCATCAGCTTCTCACCACACATCGCTCTCACCATTGCTCTCTCAGTCCTTGAAAAACCTTTGTATTTTGTAACATATTTGTATTTTTGTATTGATTCTCAAACCTGGAAACGTGATCAGAGTGTACAATTTTCAGAGTATGAACAAATTATAAGGATTTGTCTAAAAGCACAGTATTAGCAAAATTTTTCTTAATACACCAAAACTATACATGTATGTTGCCCTTAACTTGCCTTGTGGTAGATTTTATAGACCTTGCCAGTAAAAATGGATCCTTGAGCAGATTGTTTTTTTGAAGTAACTAAAATCAAGTTTAACTTTTGTATCAAGAAACACAGATATGTGCATGTACATTTTTAACTCGTATAGTTACAGGTGATAAATTCAAATACTAATCATTGTAAAAGTAAAGGAAGTCTATAGAGCAAAGCCAAGCACTTCCAACATTATTACTGGCAGAGATTATCTCACAGTCCTTCACTATTCGGAATGTAAACAAACGTGAATGAACAAGATTGCGAAACATCACAAGAGCTCCAGATTCATTCATCATCGTCAGACGAGGGAGCCAGACACGGGGTCTGGGTGGATTACAAGAATTGATTGAGAGACTGTATAATTTGATAACGATAACTGAATTTACCGAAATGCTCTTGTCTTATGATATTTGCCCTGTATTAGGCAGAATATACTGGCTGTGTAAGATTGTGATTAATTCCTTCAAATCTCAAGATTTTCCTTGTCTCGGCTCGGCAAACAGATTAAACCTCTTATCATTAGAATACATGTCTTTGCATCATTATTAGGAGAAACATTCTAGAAATCATTTTTTGTTCCTGGTGAACACAGTTCGCGAGGGGACTATGAAACGGGCTCCATAGGTGTGTGTATGTCTGTGGCTGCGTCTGTGTCTGTGTCTGTGTGTCCGTGTGTGCTTGAAATGTAAAATTTGTTTCTTCTCTGCCATTCCTAGGCCGATTTTAATTCTGTTTGGTTTATCTGATAGGGTTTGGTGGGGGCTTCCAAACGTCTACACAGAATTCTGATATTAATTATGTAAATTTATGCAAATTTATTCATAATTAACAAAAGATGCTAACTTCTATTTCACAGCAGATTTTGTTCTGTATGGTTTATTTGATAGGACTTTGTTGTGAATTCCAAATTTTTACACATAGTTCTGAAATTCATCAACCATGCAAATTATGCAAATTTACTTAAGATTAAAAAAGAAATGCTACTTCTCCGCATATATCAAGCACTGCGTAATTTGCTGAATTCACTTATTTATTTTTTCTTGTCTGTGAGGACATCTTGATCATCAATTTCTTAACCTGTTGGAGACTAAGTATGAGTTAACTCTTTTTGGGGTCTATGGAAAATGTGTGTTATTGTGAAATCAAATCGTCTCCAATGGGTTAAATGTAGACAATTTATTATTGGTATGTATTAATGTTGATAAAGGTATTACAGTTGTATTAATTTTTGTGAATGTGAATTTTTTTAATGATTCACATATTGCTGGTTTCCACAGAGCCGTTCGTGAAAAACTCTCTGCAAGTTGTTTAAAACTTCAAGTCTCACTTTAATTGTGAAAGTTCCAAATGGATTACTGCTAAACACTAAACTTCATGATAAGAGCTGATGGCCATTTCGCAGTTCTCGTGAACTTCTACCAAAGTGCTGACATCAGTATTGTTACATTGTATTGGCTTCATTGTCACTGCTGTGGACACAATCTTTTGCATGCCCTTTTACTTTTCCAAATTGCGATCCTTGCTAACAATTTGTTGAATTTAATAAATGCAAATCAACTGCTAGTACAGTAGTCTGAAATTAAGTCAAGATCATTTGCAGCCACAAGAAAGAAATCACTCAGGCCTTAGGCTATTTACGTTTAGGACATGTCTGTGAAATTCTGGGATCATAAATTGCTAAGAATTTGAAAATGTAGCCAAATACCAAAGCTGTCATTATGTTTGTTCGTGTGCGTAGGAAATTTTTTCAGTCATTACTGATTTTTGAAAAAATACGATAGAAAACAATGCGTTCTGGGTTTCTTATTTGTGTACGTTCTATGAAGGAATTGATCGGTCTACGGTCACTATATTCACTAACACTGAGTTTCTAGCTCCTACACTTTGCCTGGGTCTATAGATGGTTTTTCCTTTATGTTAATTTTTAGTGCATGCAAAGAGAATGCCTGGCTTTAAATTGCCTTATTCATTATTTTACATTAGAGCATACTTTTATTTCTTTTTCTTTTTGTAAAGCTGGTCTATAATTCAAAATCAAATACAAAATTTACTTGTGTTTCATCATATTTAGTTCTGTTGTGGTATGGTTTATCATAAATGTCTTGACTGCGTACTGTAAAACTGATATTTTAATTTAGCATATTATTTTCATTCTGTTTCATATAATATGTGGTTACCGTCAAATAATGTACATGTTAAAAATATTCATATCCACATGTACACATATTGAAATACCAATTACCACTGAGGTGTATACAAAATCCAATTTCACTATCATTGTGTTATTAAATATCAAGAAACAGCATGAATTAACAGATTGTCGTGTTCATTGCAGCAAAAAATTTGGATCAAGTACCTGCACATATAGATGAAATTTATGCAGATCAATAGCTTTCTTGAATAACATGTTTAAGCTCCTTGCGATTATGATTGTAAGTAATTTTCAATAAACAAGCGATTTTCCAATTTTCGTCTGGAATATAGCAGTTGATCGACCATTTATAATGTGATATTTCTTAATGATTTGTGACACATCAAAGACAATTGATGTGACACATTTCACTTCAATTTTCTTTGCATCAATCACTCTTTATGCAACAATTTAACTAGTATTAATTAAGAAAAAATTAGATTAAATGAAGTGATATCGGCAGGATATGTTTTCATATTCAACATTTCCGTTGATCGTCTTTTACTTAAGAATAATTAATTTGAGGTGTATTAGTCATGCAAACACATTGCAGTCACAACTTGCACCTAGTCCAAGAGATTAAATACAAATTATTTACATTTCATAAATTTTCTACAAGTGTATTCAGAAAGAAATACAATTTATCTGATCAGAAATTTACTAAATATGATCTGTCACCATGATACCCTTATAAAGTCACACATCTTACGAAACATAAACATAGGGAGAAATTACAGTGTAGGAAATACGGGACTGAGGGCAATTTAGCCCCCCAAATTAACAAATACATGTAGCCCCCTAAATCACAAAACAGCCCTCAATTTTCTTTTAGGGTTTAATGTATAACATACTAAAATCACTAAATCAGGCTTGAAAGTAGCCCCCAAAAATAAAATTTTATTTTCTGCCCTGGGAGAAAAATACTTTGGGTGAAAAATATTATTCAAACTTGTGCAACACGTGAAGGTTATAAATCTTGATTTTTGAGGACACTTCTCACACTTTATATCATAATGACAATATTTTGTATTTTCCTTACCTTTGGGTTTTGCGACTTTATCAGGGTATCATGGTGACGGGCCACAAATAAGAACCTGCTTTTACAAGCGTACATAATACAGGATATAGTTTGAAAATTAATTCTTGATAATGTCTTCCATCCTGTATTCAATTCCCTCCCCATCATCACCCCACCCAATCCAATCTTCACATGTAATTGACAAACACTTAAAACAACCAACCATATTTCTACTTCTTTCATGTTCTAGTAGTATGCTAAATGCACATACTGTGGATGAAAATAAAATGTTAAAAGCAGATGTCTGAAGTGATTTGATTTTTTTTATACTTATCCCCCTAAATCTTGCTGTAAAAGATGGATCCATGAACAAAAAGTTCAACAAATAAACAAGAATAAAAAAAACACATTACGTGATCCCCCTTGAGCTTTTGCTGGTGTGGCCAACCGTGTTAACATGATCACGTGAAATTTGTTTAAAAGTTTTGATTCTCTCCCCCACTCAATCTTTAATGTGTAGACGCGCTGGAATCATGCAGCTCTGCGGTATAACCTACATATAGATGGCATCTGTGTTCACCGACCCCGTTTCGTAGATTCTAAGATTTGAAAACATTTACCTTCCAGCGATGACGGCGCATCCGCATGAAATACCATTGTTGTTACAGGTGCAAAAATTGTGTCAACTGCTAAATTGGAATGAGTTTTGCGTACTCTTGCATGAAAAACCAATCAGGGCTGGCTTGGCTATGGGGCAACGAGAGTGAGATTTACCATTGCCATCTTCTTGTTTTATCATGATTATTGTTTGAGCGGATAATAAACTAGGTAGAACGAGGTATTATCCCTTCGTGGTGGCGTGACTTCCGTTCCATCCGATTACAAAACCACCTGGGCTTTGTTCGTCGACGGTGTTAAACTCGTGATTGACTTTCATAACAAAAATGTCAAGACTTAGTGAAGCATTGTTTGGTGTGACAGACTGTCTGAAGAAGTTCTATGTAGGACAATTATTGGCAGATCTGAAATCTTCTGACAAATAAGTTGGTTTGGAAAATCTTTGCTGAGAGCAGTGAGTCTAACAAGAAGAGTTATCTCTAATGACTTTTGTAATGTTACTTAATTCTGTGGTTTCTGATGCATATACATTGGTGTTAAAAAATGTTGAAATCTAAACATTTAGTTCCAGAAAAGTTGTAAAAATCTGTAACGGCGTGTTTCTACAGAAAACTGTTAAACGGTATCACCCGCTTAAGTATCCAGAATTCCGGAAAACAATTCCTGTAAAAACAGACGCGATACGGTTTATTGATAAACCGTATCTGACCAAATACGGTTTATCATAGCCACCTTTTAGAGGTGGTTATTTCCGTGTTAATCCATTTAACTTTTCTGTAGAAACACACAGCGAAAACCGTATCGTGTCTGGCGGAAGTTAGGGGTTACCGGTGCGTGTGAAAATACGTGCCTGTGACTGCATATTTTGGACCAGTTCATATACCACAATGCATTGCGAGGTCATAGGTTGAATTTCCCGATTTCCGATTGACACGGTATTTGCAACACGGAATGGGAGCTAATCGGATTATTCGCTCTGTAGAAACAGGTTGGTTTAACGGCGATACTGTCTTTTGATTCCGGAAAAGATAAACTGTTCTTCACTATTTTTCTGTAGAAACATGCCAAATGACTGGAAGTGTTCAATTTATAGTAATGGCAAGTGACTGTGAAATGACATGAAATTCTTTGTGAGGATTTAACACACAATACAGTACTTCTTTGCTCAGTGGCAATTTGTTAAGAATATCCAATTGTCAATATCTTCCTAGACTGTATGTGTAATATAACTTCCTACATGTAGCTTCTTCATGCTGTTACATGAAATAAGATAAAAGATAACAGATGCAGAAAACTTGTTAAAATCTGCAAAACTAAAAATTTCCTGCTTATAGTAACCCCAAGAGTTAATAATCCTTCGATTCTGTAAGATGATCAACTAAGAAAACACTCATGAATCTTCAATGTGTATCTCTAACTTATACCCAAAGGACAATTCTTCAAAATAAGAGACACAGATGTATTGGTTTCTTCAGTCTCCCAAAATCATGTCTTTTACAAATTTTTGTCAGCATCTTTGTACGAACCATCGGTCTCTAGTCTACACTTGAAACGCAAGGTGGATGGTACACCTGTAAGGAGTGCAAACATGGGTGCACATAATCCACATGTCGGTTTTGGTTTTACGCTTAAACACCAAGCTTCTCTTTTGCACGCCTAAAAATTAACATTGTGTAAATACACTAGTCTGGTAAATAGGAGAAAATGCCATCTAAGAACCTTTTATAGCAAATCATAGGAGCCAGGAACTCTTTTTCAATGGAATTGTAGTGACTGTCGGACTGTGATTTGAATTTTTGTCTCAAAGAGCCAAAACCTCCAAACATAGAACACAAACTAATTTGACCATTGGTATTGGGAGCATTTTTCAAATTCAAGATAAATACTGAGTTTTTACAGACACATCCTTCATATATCCTAAGGGCATGAGTAATGGTTTGCTGTACAGTGAGGGGGGTGCAAATGAGATTCTCTGCCTTTAAGTCCTTTGCCACCAAAAGTGCTAGGTGTGTGCAGGGGGGGGGGGGCATGTTTTCCATGGTTATACATCCTTTGGTTATATTTTGAACTGTGTAGCTACATGTTTTTATCATTTCAGATATACATGTAGATAAGCCCTATATGCTTGCCATGATCAACTTTTCTTAAAATTGTACAATTAACCCATAGGGGAGAACAGGTAAAAGCCCCATACATGGCACACTCAGAGATGACTGGCTTTCATAGAAGCCAAGAAAAGATAATCTTTTCAGGAAAACTTATGATTTATGGGTTTGCTTCGTAAAATACAATATATCATGAATACTCACATTTTACTTATATACACGTTTATAAATGAAGAACATGAGTATGGCGTGTAGACCTGTTTTCAAGACAACACAAATTTATGGGTAAACTTGTATTACCGTCAAAATTAATCAAGCGAAAATCATATCACTCATTGAACAGTAATTCCACTTAGCAGCGAGCTCAAGCGGTTAACACAGATCAATTTCGAGTTTCAGATTAGTGCTCATATTATTGCAAAGATAACACTAACATGAGCATTAGTGCAAAACTTGAAATCACCCATTGTTGTAGTCTGCAAGGTCAGACTCTATTCTCACCCATAGGCAAAATTCCATAGTGACTTGAGCCAAGTCTAATTTGGTCACTCACTGCATGTAGTTATAACAGTGAGCTTATGCGAATAATAGTCTACAGCAGTGATTGTTCAGACTCTGTTTTGTGCACCACGACTAACAAGGGTTTGTGCCGGCAAACTAGCGATTTGTTCTCTCTGTGTTTCTCAACTGGTCATTGAATGATTGTAGCAATGCCAAATTTCCTGTAACTGTGGTGAACAGTTCATGTGACATGTAAGTCCATTAGTCTATTCCACCCACATTAATCTCATTCTGTGCAATTTCTGGCTTAAAATGTTACAGTAGTACAGGATGTTCCCAAAGTAAAGTTAGCTCAAGTATATGTAACATAGACGTCTCGCTATAGGTACTACCTTTACAGTGTGATAAAATTACACCTGTATGTTGAGTTTCTTTTTCGTTCTGTCTCTGTGTTGATCTAATTAAGGCAGTGAGTCAGTGAGTTATATTTGGGATACCATGGTCTGTATATCATTCATTGTCATCAACTAAAGACATTGTGCTTTTTTATTTGTAGAGTTATATGAAAATGTTTATTGTTGGATGCATATCTTGATAGGGGAGTCAGAAAATATGGGAAATAATGAGTTAATATGTATTTGTCCAGAATTTGTTGTAGATAAGCAATATATCATGATTAATATGACAGTCCATATAAGGTTTATGGTTCAAATCCCATAAGAGGATGTTTACCAGAACCGTCCTCAGTCCTTGGCGAGTGTATAAAAGGCTCACTAGAAATGTTAAGTCCCCAAGGTATTATAGCCTTGGTTAAAAAATTAAAATGTCATTCTTAATGTGGTCATAAATGATTCCCTCATATCACACTTCACACTTCAAGGGATTTTAGTAATACCTCTTCGTTAGCACAAAGGTTAAAGGCAGGATATACAATGATGATGATGACGATGATGATGATGAAACATGTCTACTGCATAATTGCATACTCTATGCATTTTACAGGGCAGAGATACAAAAGGAGTGGAAATGATGCACTGGGTCTGGGTTCGTAACTGAGATTTTACAGAATGCACAATAAATGTGTTTTCAAATTACGTCAAAACTTTTTGTATGTTTCTACATTCCTAAGATACATTCATAAACAGTGACTGCATATGAAAATGACCTGTCCTGGATGATTTTGTGACAGTGTGTGGGACGTGAAATAACAATTTTTGTTGGAACGGAGCATTCATCCTGGTTTATACCGCTTTAACAATTAATTGAGATATGGCAGAGCAAACTGATGAAAACATTGATAAGCACTGTATATTGTATGTGGGACTGTATAGGTAGCTAATGCACTAGCCGTGGATCTGTACATGTATATATGTGTGATGTTGAAGGGCAAAAGAGCAGAGAAGCTGAGTAGCTTTGACAGAAAGAAATCCTTGGAGTGAATGTGGCATCAGTGGTGTCTGATTGAACTGGTAAGCGAGCAACTTAGGTGAG
>JZLH01S0330543.1:8336-10836 GCA_001188425.1 Eucidaris tribuloides | reverse complement strand
TTTTAACAAGCAATTGGGGATAATTTTTGTGCAAAGTAATAACCCCCTACCCTCCCCCCCCCCCCAAAAAAAACTCAATATTTGTTACAGAAAAAAGAGCTTTGAAAATTGTTTAAAGGTAAACTGAAAACTGCCCTGTTAGTTGATTAACTGGATATGGGAACACACTTCATAAACTCATATACACATACATACTGTTGGAATTATGTATCGGTGAAGTATTGTATATTTTGATCAACCCCACCCCCAACCTCCCCAACCCCACACTTCATGTGGTAAAAACTGTATACATCACACAAAACTGTAGTTCCGTGCACAGTATCTACCGAACAAGCGAATAACATGGGTGTATGCTAACGGGCGATTGGGATTTCAGAATGGCATTTATTGAAAAACCATTGATCAGGTACATTTTAATCGAAAAATTACGATCACAACCAACCAATCCCGAAAAAATCCTGGATACATGTACATCCCTGAATAAGTTTAGGTTTTGAAATGTGATCCAAAGTCTAGTTTCTGGGTATGCAATTTCAAAAATAAGATGAAGCTGTATATTTACTGTAAAACCAACCTGAGTCTTCCATACCTGCCAACCAGTACGATTTTTCCAGGGCAGTTCTGTGTTTATTACAGTTACTAGGCGGTGCCTTCAACAACAAAAACGTAGATTATAATAGGAATAGAACATGAATGACCAAAAAATGAAACTAAATGCCTTGGTTACTACAGTGATTTTAATACAATGCCCAAATTGTAATGGAAATGACGTGTTTACATTCACTGGTGAGTGATGGAACGAAAGGTATGTTTTATTCATGTTTTTTTTTCTCATAAGAAAACCCTTGTTTAGCTGTTTCAAATATTTTTCTCATTCGCACTCTGATTTCATTTTTTAAAATTATGTAACCTTATTATGGTTTACCGTACCGCCTAATAACTGTAATAAGACCAGAGCTGCCCTGGTAAAATCGTACTGGTTGGCAGGTATGGTCTTCATGTAAATGCTGAAGTACATGTTACCATACTGTACAATTCAGTCAATAATGGCCACACACTTGGATAATTGTACCTTTTTGTTTCTTACACTGTAGCTTGTTATGCATTGCAATGTGTGCATGGATACCCCTGGGCAGAGGCCATTTTAGACATGCATGTATCGCTCATGAATGCAAAATTGACATTGATTCATGAAAATTATCACACCCATAAAGAGGTCACAATTGTTCTGCTCCAGCTAGCTATGACTGTATTGAATAGGTTCGGTTTGTTCGACTATGCAGTGCAGTCACAAAAGTTAATATCATAGTAGTGTCAAACAATGTTATATGGAAGCCAGCGGCTAAATGTAAATTGCGCGTCTGAATGAGACGGTTTAATTGTCCGACATCGATACAGCGTTCGATCCGGTCGCGGCAACAATGCGGTCGGGCAACCGATGACCGGTGAACGGGAAACATACATCAAAGGCCGTGCCGACGTTCTCACGGTGTGAATTTAAATTAACTCGTGCAGTTACGATCTGTCACCCCACCGTGAACGGAGGCTAGATGTCATTATCAGAACTGTCGGATCTGTCTGCTAGGGAATATCAATGCAGTACTTTTTTTTTCCTTGTGATCTTAATTGCACATTGCAAGGTCATGTTTTCTGTTACTGTTTCAAATGAGTTTGTGTTGTTGTTAGTGGTGGTGGCAGTGTTTTGATAACTTTTACAAGTAAATTCTTGGATTTGTCTACATGTGCAAAGTAAATTCTGCCCAATATCCTCTGTATTCATAGTTTCATTAATGGTGTAGCTAGAATAATTAACTATTATCTCAAAGAGTATAATTGTTAAAGGCACTGTATAACAATGTTTCCAGTTAAAAATATCTGAGCTCTGAGGCTACATGATTCCCCATGCGTATAGTGTCTTTGATTACATGTACTAAAAATGAAGCCCTGAATAAAATTGCAGTGTAAAACAATCATTAAAGTACTTTAAAAATCGTTGAAAATCATTGAGAGACCATTCCTAGCTTTTTCTCCATTAGAACTGCTTGTGTTTTTTTTTTTTTTTTTTTTTCTTGCCAGAATTTCATATCGCGATTATAAAATTAATGCCTGACCAATTTGTTCTCCCACATATATTTTACTAGTAACAGCATAACTGTCCAAACTTTTGTGTTTTAGCGGTGCTTTTATTTGTCCATTCAAACACTGTCAGATATGTCAGATAGCAAAGTTTTCGACAATTTTTTGTAAATAGAGTCTTCTCAGTGTTAATATTAGTTGCTCTTTTTAATGCTGGAGGGTGAGCAAGAGAAGAATGAACTCTGCCGTCAAATTAATCTTTTTGTCGCAGATTTTTTTTTTGAATGAATACCCCTAGATCTGAAAATACTGTTTTTAAGACAAGGTTCAAGCTTTTCTTACCACCATTTGACTGCCAAATACCCCACAAAATATGACTTTTGTTTTTCATATAAGATTGTTTTCTAGACTGAAATTTTGGCTG
>JZLH01S0330531.1:2422-18040 GCA_001188425.1 Eucidaris tribuloides | reverse complement strand
TTTGATATCCTGCACTAGAACGAGTTGTTCCAAAAATATATATCTTCCATTTTTTGCAATGAAATATTTTTAATATTGTCACCAATACCAATGCTTAATAATTTGTGTTTCATGTGAAAAATTTCGTCTTTGTTACAACACTTTTAATTTGTAATATTATGCAAATTCTTTTTATGAATAATTTTTACTTTGAAAAAACAAATTTTCTTTCTTATTTTCTCCTTCCTCCCTTTCTTCTTCCTCTTTTTCTTTCTTCCCTTTCTTCTACATCTTCTTCCTTTCTTTTTCTTCTCCTTCTCCTCTTTGTAATCATTGCCCAAGTGTGGCTTTGTTTCTTTTTTCGCTCGTAGTATTTTGATGTATTTGAAGTTCATTTTCAATGTAATTTTTATGTATTTATGCAACATTTCATGATGCTTTTTTTCATGACTGCTGTAGTTACTGTGATTTCTTTCATGACTTGTCATTATTTTGTATCAATTTGAATTATGTATTATTGCAAAAATTGATTTAATAAAGGTTTACTTTGAAAAGTCAAAAAAGGTCTTCTTCTTCTTCTTCTTCTTCTTCTTCTTCTCCTCCTCCTTCTTCTTCTTCTTCTTTCTTCTTTCCAGTATGATTCAGGCGTTCGTCCTACATAACACTTGGAAATTATCATTCAAATTTTACTTCTTCTACTGAGTGTCCGCTTCCGCGAAGCAATCATGGAGTGACCGACCATCAGTTTCCGTTGCTATATGAAGTGCTGTAACACTTTGATAACCTTGAATATAATTCAGTGTCGTAACCTTGAATTTCCCTCTCTTTAGTGTGCTCAGTGTTATTTGCCAAACAAATCGAATCTTCGGTTTTCCTTTATCATTACAATTACGCATACGGACACCTTTACAAGTCATTTAATCGACGGACCTCACGCGTTTGATGTCACTGCAAATATAATACGAGCAAGATATTTCGGTTATGCCGCTTTTAAAGCAGCCCCTTCAGCGGTAGTACTGACGCAAAACGAGTGATTTTTTTTCTTCTTCTTTTACGGAATTCAGAAGTCTGTGTTAAATGAGGCCAGATCCGGTATGCGTGCAGAAACTTGATGTGCAGGGTGCGAAAAGGGCCGCCACCTCTCCACAACTCAATATCCCGCCGAAATATACATTTGATGCGCAGCCGCCTGCTGCTTTGATATTCAAAACAGGCGGCGTAATAGCTTTTGAATTGGAATAGTAAACAATTTGGCGGCATTACCTAACGCGATGGTACACGCCTGTGAACTCGAAATTTTGAGTTCGAAAACACGAAGTATTTTTTTTCCTCTCTGTTACATGATCATTCGAAATTAAAGTCGTGTCTAGGGTTTCATGTCCCGATAATAAAAAATACAAAACTTAACGCATAATTATGGCGTCTTTATCTTACCATCTCTCGCCGAACGGGTTTAACTGACCCCTTTCAAGGCAAGAAAGGGAGTGAGGGAAAGATAGTAATAAATGTTTTCAGGATGTTTTGGACGCCCAGATAAGGCTTAAGCGGGTAACGTATCATTTCATCCTGCTTTCCCTCCTAAAAATAACGAATAGGGAAATCTTCACCAAAGTATATTACTTTTCAGGACTCCGTCCATTTTGGCACACCTTGAAAGTCATTGACACTCGTGGCGCACAACGATAAACACAAAGTACCGTAATACACATGCGTATATATTGAACATACTTCAAAAAAAGCAGGGCAAGGTAATTATAAGAGGTACAAACTAGACATTGGAAAACAAAGAGTCGTTGTCGTCATAAAGGTGAGATTTGATTTTTGATTTGAATGTCTGAATGGCAGACGGACATGACACTGTGTTTAATAAACAACAGAATCATTATTTTAATGGCCTTCAGCGTACCATAGGACTCGACCCACCCCCATTCTAAAAACATAGGTAAATCAGTGGGATGATTTTGGGCATTTTACGGCAAATCTCACGAAATTTGCGACAATTTCCGCGAAATTTGTCTGAAATCGCAACCATTTTTTGCAAATTTGTATAATATTCACGAACATTTTGGCGAACACGAGATAAATTTCAGGCAAATTTTTTCAAAATTTTTCGTGGATTTTAAGACAAATATCGCTAAAAAAATGGCCGTAAAATGCCACCACACAACGGGGTCATATAGAACGATAATAAGAACCAGTTCTGCTCTGGAACCAACTGTGTCTGTGGATTAAGTTCTAATTGACGATTGCAGGGCGATGCATGGCGGAATCGGCGTAGAGACAGCAGTAGTCTAGCTTCTGGACTCTTTTTTTTAGATTTTTTGTCGCCGACTATACCCATTGTTGCCGACTCATGTTAGACCAAGCCGAGTGATGACGCGACCCCGAGAATTTGTCCGCCCGAGTGGACAAAATGGAGGGGAGAGTGATTGTTAGTGATTGTGGGGAATTCATTGCACAAACAAAATCATATCCCAAACGTAATAATCACTTTAAAATCATTTTTTTTGTTTCCAACAAACTACTAAAACCTATTCCGTCTTAATGGCTCATCACTCATCTGTCGACCACATGTATACCGTTTTATCACTTTGTCTGGAATCTTAAGTTTCTGTTTATTCCGTCACCGAATCGTGTACTGAGGGTGGGGCGTGTGTCTTGGTTTTTAGATTGTAATCAAGTTAATACAAATATCATATTCTGAATGTCATTGATAATCTAGCAAGTCCCCGGCAAGTTCCCCCTTGTTTTTATGCCTCTGCAACGAAGTTGACGGAGGCATTATGTTTTCGGGTTGTCCGTCCGTGCGTCCGTCCGTTCGTCCGTCCGTTACCGGTTCTCGTTACCGCGATAACTTAAGAACCGCTGATCGGGTTTTGATGTAACTGGGACCAAGTATGTACTATGGGGCAACAATGAACTGATTAGATTTTAGAGCTGAAAGGTCAAAGGTCAAAGGTCACAGGGCCTAAAATATGTCTGACTTGAGCTCGTTACCGCGATAACTTGTGAACGGCTGGTCGGATTTTGATGTAACTTGATTGAATTATGTAATATGAAGCAACAATGAACTGATTAGATTTTGGGGTTGAAAGGTCAAAGGTCAAAGGTCACCGGGCCTAAAATATGTCTGACTTGGGCTCATTACCGCGATGACTTGGGAATGGCCAGTTGGATTTTGATGTAACTTGGGTGAAGTATGTATTAGATGCAACAATGAACTGATTAGCTTTTGGGTTGAAAGGTCAAAGGTCACGAGGCCTGGTAGATGCCTGATTTGGGCTCATTGCCATGTTAACTTAAGAATGGCTGGTCCGATTTTGATGTTACTTGGGTGAAGTATGTATTAGATGCAACAATGAACTGATTAGCTTTGGGTTGAAAGGTCAAAGGTCACGAGGCCTGGTAGATGTCTGATTTGGGCTCATTACCATGTTAACTTAAGAATGGCTGGTCCGATTTTGATGTTACTTGGGTGAAGTATGTATTATAAGGTACCACTGAAACAATCAGATTTCAGGGTTAAATGGTCAAAGGTCAAAGGTCACAAGGCTCCATACTTAGTGTCTTTATCACGATAACATGAGAACGGCTTATCGGATATTGATGTAACTGGGGTGAAGTAAGTGTTATAAGGTACCAATGAACTGATCATATTTTGGGGTTTAAGGGTCAAACGTCAAAGGTCACGAGGACCCATACCTAATATCTTTACCACGATAACTTGAGAACGGCTTATCGGATATTGATGTAATTTGGGTGAAGTATGTATTATGGGGCATAGATGAGACTTCAGAGTTGAACGGTCAAAGGTTACGATGCCCCGTACATTCATAGTTTGGAATTGAACGGGGGTGCGGAGGCATACCCCATCGGCTGCGCGAAACCGAATTGCTCTAGTTTTATTTTATTTTATTTTATTTTATTTACTTTTTTTTTGGGGGGGGGGGGTTAGTAAACCAGTTTACATTACAGATAGGTGAGTGATTTGTGGATTAATAGGCTAAGTGCCAAAGACATAGGACACCTAGTAGATATGCGACAGGTTGAAAATCGCAAATCCGCATCAACGCCCCCTACGATGATTAAAGCTGGTGATTCCTGGTACACGCTATATACTGACCGAAAACTGCATCCATTTATTAGCGAATACCTGGGAACTGTCAATCACTTTGTCAATTCATGTAAGTTCGGCCATCTGTCATCTAACCAACTATGTCTATCTATCTTTCGATTTATTTCTCCATCCATATATTCTTCCGTCTATTTTATCTACCTTACTGCAGTACCTATACCCATACCTATCTTTCTATCTATGTATCTATGTATCTATCTATCTATCTATCTATCTTTCCATCTATTTATTTTTCTGTCCATCTATCAATCAAGCAACCAATCTATCTATCTATCTATCTATCTATCTATCTATCTATCTATCTATTTGTCTGTCTGTCCATCTATCAATCAATCGATCTACCTATCTATCTATCTTTCCATCTATCTCTACCCATGATCTACCTATTTATCTCTCTATTTCTATCTCTCTATCTATCTATCTATTTAACTATCTATCTCTCTCTCCCTATCTATCTATCTATCTATCTATCTATCTATCTATCTATCTATCTATCTATCTATCTATCTATCTATCTATCTATCTATCTATCTATCTATATGTCTAATTCAGGGGCGGAACTACCGAGGGCAGAGGGGGAGGTGGTCCCGATTGATTTCGAGGTAATGAAAATCAGGGGGGTTTTAGTGTTTGTGGAAAATTTAGCTCCTCATCCTCTAATATTTCCTGCCATACTTACTGAGACACCATCGCATCGATTTGTTTTCGGCGGACCTGAGGACCAGTTTTTTTTTGCTTGTCGCCTTGAAGTGTGGCCATGGTTTTGCCGTTAAACGGGTGCCCGTCGACCTTAAGATATTTTCCATACTGGTATTGCTAACTTTGGATAGCCGAAAATGGAAATTAACATCCGATCGACGGAAATTCATGCTTTTGAACTTGCTGGCTCCTTTAATGCGTGGGTTTGTTGAAGAGGAGGTGTAAAAGCAATAGTTCTTCAAGGGACATTTACTCTACTTCAAATAATTCCCAATTGATGAATATTGTAGAGGAAGCCATTCCGCGTTTGTACAAACTTTATACACTTCGTTGATTAGTCGATGACCTATAAAACATGACGTCGTCTCTATGTTTGCCCCGAAGCATATCGTACTTGCAAGTCAATGATTGTTCAAGCCATAAAAGCAACTACAAACATATACATTATGCAATCGATACATTATTGTTTCGCCGGAATGTGCTTGTCGAAGTAGATTACAGTTTTGCGATATTTGAGTGAACTGAAAAACTGCAGGAAGTTTAAAGTCCCGGTGAAAAATTTTCAGATTATAATGGTGGTTCAAGAGTCGAGGACGCTCCCGAGTTTTGTATTATTTGTTTGTCTGTTTGTATGTTTGTTTATGTGTGTGCTTGGGGGTGTGTGTGTAAAAAACATTTAGAAATACTAACAAATGAATGATTGATATAAAAATGATAGCCACAAAATAAAACTGATAGCAAAACTGATGTATAATTAACGAGCTTCTGGTACTTCCACGAAAAAAAAAATACTACTACTGCTGCCGTACTACTACTACCACTACTACTACTACTACTACTACTACTACTACTACTACTACTACTACTACCACTACTACTACTACTACTACTACTACTACTACTACTACTACTACTTCTACTACTACTACTACTACTACTACTACCACTACTACTACTACTACTACTACTACTACTACTACTACTACTACTACTACTACCACTACTACCACTACTACTACAACAACAACTACTACTACTACTACTACCACTACTACTACAACTACTGCTATATCTTACCAAGTTTGGGGTGTCGTGATAAATGTCCAGAACCCAAGTCATATGTTAATATGTTTTTAAAGGATCATTAATGTTAAACATTCTGTATTGCAGACGGCGCAGCCTAAGTAAATTCAGCCGAATGAAAGTATTCTTGGTATTATTATTTATTGATTTGGGCATCATAATAAACATAAACACATAAAAAATTGATATTACAATAAATATATACTTCATTAAAGAATAAAATGAATTTGACATTTGCAAAACACAATCGAGTATATAAATGCAAGCAATGACATGACACTACAGTAGAGCATAGTAATAGAGTGAAGTGGAGAATGTTACTTAATGATGCCCGCGAAAGGCATGGATATACTGTTAACACCAGTCACGTATGAAGCGTGACCACTCGAAATAATCGTGGCTTTTCGAATAAAAGTAGAAAGTGAAATAATACTGTAATATATTGAATGGCACTGAGCGAAATTATATCCCATTAGGAAACTCAGAAATGAACATTGCGATTAGGCAGAGGGTAGGATGACCGGTCAACGACACCATAGTATTTCAGATTGCAAATAGTTAAAGGGAGATCTATATTGGAAGAAATAAGGTGTTCCCACTTAATGCCAAGATGTCAGCGGATGCACAGCACTCTTGGTGTTAAAGTTAACATATCGTTGGTGTTGGGAGTAATTCGTTTGGTGTAAAATTATATTCAATGTACTGAAATGATCACCAGATTGGTACCATAAAGGGCTACACCCTTGGTGTTAAATTTAACACCCTTTTGTTGAAGTGTATGGGAAATAATGTTACAAAAAAATCTAAAAATCAGGAATTGATTAGGCATATAGGAGATTAATTCCATGGGTATAGCGATTAATTCGAAATCATTCACATGTCTTTGGAGCATATACCATTTGCCACCATTTTCCAAGTTAATCGTCTTCAGTTAGTACTATTTTTGCTCACAGTAACTAAGTGAGATTAATAACCATATCCACCAGCGCTTCAAAATGTCCGAACAGGATCCCTTTACATAATGTCCTTTAACAGGTATAGAGATTCACTCAAACCCTTTCAGAAAGCACAATCAAACATCATCAAATCCACCCATGCTCTCTGGAATACTGGGTTGTGCCCAAATAATGTTTCTTGATTTTCGAAAGTAATTAGGCATGTGCGATCCTCATTACTAGGCAAAAATGGATAATCACAAGATTAATGAAATTGTATATGGGACGCCGACATTACAAGTATACATGTATTCTAAGTAGCATAAGACAAGTACCAAGGGTGACAAAAAAATGAAGGAGACACACACTGAAAATTCAAAACTTGATAATTGTACAACAAAATACTTTTGGAGAAGTATAGTTAAAAAGAGATTTAAGTAAGAGGTTTAGATCATTATCTTGCGAAGTTTTGACAAATGAAGAGCTTAGTTCCAAAAGGTGCCAAATCCACTTTAGTTAATTCGGAGAAAATGCAATTCTTTGCCTGAGTTTGTACACGCGTCTATGAAAAAATAAAAGTACAACCCTAGATATTTCGTACTTGCTCGTGGAATTTGACTTCCAATTTTGGACTGTAACAAGATAAGTAGGTATCCAATGTGTTGATGTTAATAACTAATTTTTGGTGAAAATGGATTTAGCGCCTTTTGGAACTAAGCTCTTCAAATAAGGAAAGAGGTTAAACCTGGTGCACCTTTTGCGTTATAAAAAATCGCAATGACGTCACCACATGGACCACTAAACAGAAATTCACCTATCTTTACACCAAATTTGTCATGACAAAAATATACGGTAATCACAGTTTCCCTCATCTGCATGTTCTTCTTCCCCGGTTAACCACAATTTATCTTACACTGTGCTTTTAGAAAGGTATATACAGGCGTGCCGCGCCCAAAAGGAACCTAAGTAATGATCGCTAATATCTCACCATTATCGCAAAATGTCATTAATTTTTATTTCGTTGGTTAGAACATTCTCTTTCAATAAAATGATACAAGATCATTGATTTTGAGTAAGGCGTTTGATTCTAGGGCATTTTTCGGAGGCAATGCAATTTCCCAAATTGCCAATTTTTCACAGTGGCGGTCATCGAACGCTAGATATTGTGGCGTCTCAGATTGCCATACCGACAAACCGCGTATGGACATTGAGATTCTAGCTCGTATCGAGTCTTACTTTATGAAGCGAGGCAATTCCGCGCTCTTGTCATCGCGGTTTGTCCGGTTGGCAGCTGAGAGAGCACAATATTCGTGTTCGGCATGACCGCCGTTGTTGAAAAATTGGCAATTTTGGGAAATTGCATTGCCTCCGAAAAATGGCCCTAGAATCAAAGCGCCTTACTCAAAATCAATGATCTTGGTATCATTTTATTGAAAAGAGAATGTTCTAACCAACGAAATAAAAATTAATGACATTTTGCCGATAATGGTGAAGATATTTGCGATCATACTCGTAGCATTCTTTCTGGGCCACCCATTATATGTATACAAAATGCTGTACTTGAATTATTATTGAAATGCATATGAATTCTATGGATGCAATCATGTTTGGATCGCAGGTGGAGAAGTGCAGAGTTAAACACACAAATGGGCATGTATACTAATTCTGAATATCGAATTGGTCAGTTGTGAAGCATCCAGGGTTGAAGATGGAATTACGCTTGACTAGACAATCTGAATAACAGGTATCTAGAATCGATAAATGCACACTTTAAAAATATTCGTGGTTAAAACAGTGCCCGAGAGATACGAGTGACGGTACTGTTTGCCCAGTTTGATTTTATTGATTTACTTATGATATAACCGTTTGTTTATTGGCATAATTTATCGCGTCAAAGTTTACTTGTTACTTGACGTCCACGAGAAAATGACCTGTGAAATAATTGACATGAAACTGGATGAACTTTTCCTGTGAGATAGGCTGAGTTTGTATGACACAGAAATATCTTAACTTATACATAAAACATATTCGTTTATTCGTATATAAAAAAAAATAATTTTTTTATCTAACAGCGCCACTTACGTTCATAAGCCTAGGGAGCTGCATGTGGATCCAAGTGTGGTTGTGTGTTTGTTGGTATACGTCAATACTAGGTCACACTTTTAACTGATAACAAATTACCTATACTCTTTCAAACTCTTTCAAATTAATGATTAACGTTGAATTCCTCAATTCTTGCAGACTATTTATTTTCAGGCTAAAAGCTATTCCAGGAAACCAATTCAATCGTCACCATCAATAATTACAAGGCTTGACGGGAACGACATTGAGAACAATTTGATTCATCTTGTCTCATTGATCACTTCCCGATCGCATTTTCTTATTTATCTGATATGTCTATTCTTCTTATTTTTTTTCAATCCCAACTTCACTCTTCTCATAATGAAAGTCTCGTGATTGCAAAAAAATAAATAAAATAAAATAAAGGTATGTTACCTTATACTCTTTGCAAATTTTTTATTGAATATTGGTATTCATTTAAATTTCATTAAAATGTTATTTTTTTAACATTATATTCATTGAATTTTGTGTGTCAGGTCAAGTTCTGCAGGTTAAACAGCGCAGAAAATAACACACAAAGACACTCACCCAAACGTGCACGCACACGCACAAACAGACAGACAGACATAGACAGACAGACAGACAGACAGACAGACAGACACACACACACACACACACACACACACACACACACACACACACACACAGCATACATGAACAAATGAAGCAACCTTAAACATACCTATATACACATATCGACACACGCATACATGTACACGCCAATAAACAAAAAGACACACATCTCTTGTTATTTCTATTGCGCGCGTGTGTGTGTGTGTTTGTGCGTGGCGCAACGTTCTGTGTGAATATATGCGTTCATGTTTGTTTGTGTGTAAGTGTATGTTTTTGTGTGTTGGTGTGTGTATCAAAAAATGTACTTATCCAAGCTGAATATTCCAAGTGTTATAGTGTCTTATAGAGAACTATCTGACTACGCATCAGCACGACGCAAGAAATCTCAAACGCATATACAGAACTTATGAAATATTGGATTATTCACCGACGTGTGCAGTTAAGTGATGCGTGTCTAAATTGGTAATAGGAATTTTTAGCAGTTCAAACGATTTTTTGACATCACTTAATAGTGATTTACACCTGAGCTACGTGCGTGACAGTCGCATTGCAGGTGGAAACCTTAAAAAAAAAGTAGTGGTATGAACACGACGGCGAAAAAAGGTGATTTATATTAGTACATCGAATATTTGCTTAGATATATTAGGTAATAAATTGAAGCGAATATGATTTTTGACATTCCAAAGGGTAAGTGGCGTTCCCTCTCGTTTTCTCTCTGTAGTAGTTTTGTAGCTTCGCCTTTGTCTAGGTACTGGCATGCTTTCCCACAAAGAATAATTCCTACTTTTTGCAATTAACGGTCTGTTTGTATTTTTATTTCATGAAGATTACGAAAAAATGATCCATATATCTAATTCGTATCTTGGGGGTCACCCGGGGGGTCACCCTCAAATAATACAGGATTAGTTAGCGTGCTCTAACTTCACCGCTGTATTTGGACAGATATAGCCTGGTCCAGTATCCATAAAACAAATAAAATGTTAATGAAGTTAATATGTAAATAAATAGAATAACAATAATGTCATCATCTCGTGAGCAGACAAATGACATGTACATCAAATCATAAATACATAAGAAGGGAACAAAAATTAATGACTTACCTATGGTTGTATCACAATAGTGGCCACTAAAATGACTCGCATGATTATTGCACATCTAAAATCCTGTCTATTTGTATCACTACATGCAAGGTACCGTACCTGTATGCTATATTTGAATCCTCCTCCTTCTCTTCCTCTTCCCCTCCCCTTCTCCTCGTCCTTCTCCTCTTCCTCCTCGTCCTCGTCCTCCGCTCCTCGTCCTCTCTCCCTCCCCCTTCTCCTCCTCCTCCCCTCGTCCTTCTCCTCTTCCTCCTCGTCCTCGTCCTCCGCTCCTCGTCCTCTCTCCCTCCCCCTTCTCCTCCTCCTCCCCTCTTCCTCCTCCCCCTCTTTCTCCTCCTTATAATCCTCTTCTTCTTCCTCCCCCTCCTCGTCTTTCCCTCCTCCTCGTCCTTCTTCTCTTCCTGTTCCTCCTCCTCGTCCTCCTCCTATCCTCCTCGTCGTCCTCCGCTCATCTTCACCCTTCCTCCTCCCCTCTTCCTCTTCCTCTCTACCTCCTCCCCTCCCTTCCTCCTCCTTAAAGTCCTCTTCTTCTTCCTCCCCCTCTTCTTCGTCCCCTCTCCCCTCCTCCTCCCCCTCCTCCTTTCTTCCTGCTTCCCTCCTCTTCTTTCCCCCCTCTGCTCCTCACCTCCTCCTCAAACCCTCCTCCCCTCCCTTCGTCTTCTTCCTTCTATTCCTTGTCCTCCTTCTCATCATCAGTAGTCGTCCGTTGTTGGAGTGAAAGATGCAGAGGTGACATAAAATGTTCTATCCATCTTCATTTGAATGCTAAGGTTAATCATGGATTAACATAAACAATTGCAGAGTAATCACCATTATACCGAATTTCAACAACCAAATGTTATAGGAATCGAATCTCTTATTCCTCCGGACAATTTTTTTTTACAACCCAACATATCTGATATTGTACATACAATGGTGAGAGGACTGATATTTCACGCACAATTTTGGTGTAGACGTCATAAAAATCCAACGTGATGCGTTTTCCAATTTCGCCAGCGTAATGATGATATCTTTTAGATTCAAGAATATCGAGGGAAGATGGAGGGGAAATGAACGATTTTTACCATAAGTTAAACACTTCCTTTGATTTTGATCGGATTTTCTGCTTGCATATGGATTAAAATATCTTTGATATTTATGGCCTTAGAGTGTAAAATAGCCTAATTGCAGTTAGAGGTAACTGGAACATTGTCGTTGAATGATATGATGTAAAGTATATAAAAAGAACGAAATGATTATGCAAAGGTGATTGGTAACTCTGACATGTAACTCATAATTTGGCAGCAATCTAAATGCAGATATTTTCCATTTACATGCACATAATTTGAGATGGAATCATCCCATCGCCAACGTTACTGGAAAGTCAAAGTATATTTCTTGGTTAAAATAAACTTAGCGTCCTTGTGAAGGCAGAATGCAACTGAAAAGGCAATATCAAAAGAAGACGTGGCATTGTCTCCTGACCGATACTTTTTGTAACATCGAATGTATGATACCTCTTCATATGCTGTGGCTATATTTGGTATATATGTGCATGTATGTTTGTACGTATGTATGTATGTATTTATGTATTTATGTATGTATATGTGTATGTATGTATGCATTTATGTATTTATGTATGTATATGTGTATGTATGTATTTATGTATGTATGTATGTGTGTATGTATGTATGTATGTATGTATGTATGTAAATCTATCTATCTATCTATCTATCTAGCCTATCTATCTATCTATGTCAATCTAATTAAATCTAAACAGCAAAAATCCATTGCTTTATTAACCAATAAATCTTTCGAGCATTTCATATTCATATTCAATTGCATGTAGGTTATGTTTTATCCATCTATTCATCCAACCAACCAATCAACTAATTCACTAACCATCTATCTATCTGTCTATCTATCTATCTATCTATCTATCTATCTATCTATCCATTCATCTACCTATCTATCTATCTATCTATCTATCTATCTATCTATCTATCTATTTAACTATCTATCTCTCTCTCCCTATCTATCTATCTATCTATCTATCTATCTATCTCTCTATCTCTCTATCTATCTCTCTATCTATCTATCAATCTATCTATCTATCTATCTATCTATCTATCTATCTATCTATCTATCTATCTATCTATCTATCTATCTATCTTTCTACCTATCCATCTACCTATCCTTCTATTTACCCACCCATCTAGCCATCTGTCTATTTATCCATCCACCCATCCATCCATCTATCCACTTACCTACCTATCCATCTGTGTGTTCATATTAAGTCTCAAAAGCATTAGATTTATTCCCTCTACCTCAATTTCACTTGATATCGATTTATTCATTGTTCTTGCATATGTTCAATCTTTTCGATAATAAAGTTACATTGTAAACATTGAGGAATATACTCCATCAGATCAATATAAATGTCATAAACAAACAAGAAACATTATTATGAATACGACAAATTTATCACGAGATATTCCGTGTGTGTATGATTCATTGTGCAAAGTATTTTTACGTGCCTGAAGTGATGGAAGCAGGACGACATCAATACATAATTGGCGTGATAGACACATTATTTTTGCCCCAAAGATATTCCTAACAGGCAGGATCGATATTTGCAAAGTTCGTTTTAAATGATCGATCCCGTGGTTGCTTTATAGAGAAATGGCAAGATTGGAAACAGTCCTCAATTTAAGACACAATGTTCCCGAAACCGAGTATGATTTTTAAGGTTTCTGAATTGAATTTGAATTTGAATTTATTGTCCACAAAGCAATATATGCAGAAATTTGTTTTACACTGTTCACATATTAGGTACAATAGACGTACACATTACATAACTATAGAATATATTAACACATTAGAAAGAATCATATGATACGACAAAATACTATTATATTACACTTGCAATAACAATTCTGGCAAATAGCGTATGCTCATACTGCAGCAACATTATATTAAATTGATCGTCGTACGAGATTAAGCATGGACACAAAAGACAAGACTGGTTAATCACACCCCCTCCCCCTAAACCAATTATGTTGCAATAAGTATGTAAAATAATGACAGGCCTGTATTAAATTTGGATGAGTTGACAAAATAATAGCAAAGACTAATAAGTACCCCACCCAATTTCCCATAATATGTTTACATTAACGGCGGACCTGAGAATTGTAGACGTGAATTGGATTAATGACGAATGAATTTCTGAATCTCTGCCGATTAGTACGAGGAACACGTTTGATGCCCGACCTATTGAAAGTATACTGTGCAGTCAGTGGGTGTGTGTTATCTTTCATGATTTTGTACACTTTTTTTGAGCACCCTTTCGTCAAACAGGGACTTGATGGCCGGTAAATCATTGTGAATGGTGCGTTGTGCTACCCTCCTGATTCTACCTATACAGTTTTTGCTGGTCTGGGTTGCATTTCCGAAATAGCATATGACGTTGTAAGTTATGACACTTTGAATTAGTGATTTGTGGAACAGTACTAAAATCTTGTTGTCGATGCCCCAAAGATATTCCTAACAGGCAGGATCGATATTCGCGATTTCAAAATTGAAATTTCATAGTCATACATTCGTATTTGTCAGAATAACAGGCGAGCACTAGCATTGTTCAGATGTGGATGCGCCCCTATTGCCCTTGAAACAGGTCGTTATAATAATATCTCTGTTGATGAAATACTATGTATCATTTGTAATTCGGGTGACACAGAGGATCAATTTCACTGTTTTGTGATTTGCTCTGCTAATGATGATTTAACATCACAACTATTCAGTATTGTATCAGGTTCAGATCCAAAATTTCTTCAGTTGCATGTTTACCAACAATTCCTATACAGTATTTAATGTCGTCAAAATCACTGTGTTGTCCAGTAGCCAGTTTTGCATACCATATTTTAACATGTCATAACAAGTTACTATATTCGAAAAACGAATGACAATTTGATGCTTTTCCTAGCCACCATATTTTCTTAATAGTTTAATGATTTACTATTATTATTGTGTATCATATGATATGTTTTTAATTTTGTATTACTTAGTATGTTCGATGTATCACTCATAGGCCTTTTAGGCCGGCCGTCCTAAATGGACGGGTGTGATTTTTAATAAGAAACTAAACTAAACTAAACTAAGTTATTTGTTGACAATTTTTATCAGAAATAGCTGTGACGATGGCATTTATTGTGTGTCTTTGGAGGATGAAACAGTTGAGGAAACGTTGTGTACAATCAACTTGTGCACTCTTAGAAAAAAAGGTGCTGATTAGAACCTCTCCTTTTCCCGTATTTGGATCTTTTAAAGGTTTTTCAAAGGAGCAAAAAAAGGGTTCTAAATGGTTCTTTAGAACCATTTTTGGTTCTGCAAGGAACCCTCGATGACATAAATAACCATACTATTTTTGTACAGGGTTCTTTATACCATCAAGAACCCCAAAGGGTGTATATAGAACGCCAAATGGTTCCTTGTAGAACCAAAATGTTTTTTTTTAAACCATTTAGAACCCTTTTTTCTTCTTTGAAAAACCTTAAAAGATTCCAAATACGGGACAAGGAGAGGTTCTAATCAGCACCCTTTTTTCTAAGAGTGTGTGTACCACTGTCGATATCTGCCTTAAAAAGACTGAAAAGATAAGTTTTAATGTTTTTTCTTTGCATAGCAGCAGCGTAAATCCAAAGGCACACAATGTCAAGCACACTAACATTTAATTTTTGTTATATTGACAATCGTAATGGAGATGCCTACGAAATGAATAAGAAAATAGACGTCCAGAGACGCATTTTAAACAATTGTGAACTTATTTTGACAGCCGTTTCAAAGATACATTTCATTATTCTATTACTCAGAATATACATCTAACGTAACAGCAAACTGTGTTATTTTATTTTTATTTTTGGGAAATTAGGAGGGTTGTTGGTACTGGCCACCCCTTCGTACCAAAGTGTGTGTGTGTGTGTGTGTGTGTGTGTGTGTGTGTGTGTGTGTGTGTGTG
>JZLH01S0330498.1:65247-85060 GCA_001188425.1 Eucidaris tribuloides | reverse complement strand
ATAGACATCAAGTGCATTGTTGTAAATTTTCCACCTCAATTAGACTATTTTCTTCGTTCTTTTGCACACAACAACACTCATAATGTCAGTTTGAAGTGATGTCGTTATTTATTCACACTTCTGACTGCGAGTGGCTGGTTAAATAAAATAGTCCCCGGTTTAAGTCTATTTGTGATTCAATCGGTGGGCAGGATTAAATCCATAGAAAAGCAATCACAGATTCTCAGAAATGTCAAGAGCTGGCCTCGAACTCGGCTAATTCGGATGCGATTTCTTTCACGTCGGAGTGTCGGGGTGAATATTGACTGGGCCATGCTGAACTATTTTAATTGATCATGGATAGGAACCGACAGGTCCCCAGGAAGAATGAGCAAATCCTTCTACGTTTATTTCAAGCGCTTGGTGATGGTATTAAAGGCAGTTATGTTCTACAACTTCTACACGTAAGATTTGACTCATTTGATTAGTAACAATTCATCAGCCATTAAAATTGATATGCTCTCTGAACTTTCAACAAAATGTTATAGGAGGGTCAGATCCTCAGGTAAATTACGTCTAAGATTCTAAACTTAACACCCAACGGTCACCTTGGTACAATGAAGCCAGATACATGGGTCCTATACAAACACAGATATTTCATATGGCTATCTATATTGATAAATTTATTTGCATTTCTCAAATCAGCATAACAAAACATGTAAAATGCATGGGTACAACTCAAAATTTTGTATACATGTACATCGACAAAACAATATTTCAACAAAATACAACATGCCAATAATTTACAAGATCGAGAAATGCAGAGACCACCATCTTGAGCATAAAGCTTGATGGTGATGGTGGCCTCAAAAAAAAATAATGAGAGATGAACAGGATACAGAAGACAGGAAAGAGAAAGACGCGGTGAATGTATGTGAGTGAATAATGTATGTATGTATGTGTTTGTGTGTGTATGTTTGTGTGTGGGGGCTCATATGTGGCTACTTAAAGAGTTGAAAAGGGGCCCTTTAATGGTAAATAATGAGTTTGTTTATAAAAATATATATATGTATAAGATGACCAAACACAGAAGTTAAAATAAATTAGTCACGATTATATTCAGATAAGAGGACTTTTTTTAAAGGATTTTTAAAGGAATACAAAGATGAGCATCGTTTCAGGTTTTGAGGCAATGAATTCCAGATGTCCGGCCCATGATGTTTGCGAACTTGTCTTGCGAACTTTTTTTCGGACCCTTAAACAGGGGTCATTATGTTCCCAGGCACCCTTAACATACACGTCGTGTTTTTCCAAGAATGTTGTATTATATAAATATGTTTAATATTCCCCCTAATCTTCAGTTTGCTATAATTTCCTCTGATATCATGCATATGGGTCAGTTCAAGGCTTTTAGAGGCACACCCTTCCATACATTCTGAAAAAAAAACACGATCGGTCAAAATTATCAGTAGATTAATTGATAGTTTGTGTCCGTCCGACTTGTACATTGATCAAATCAAGCATTATTTTGCACAAAATTACCAAATTAACGCTCAAAACAACCAAAATAATGATTATATCTACCAACGTCGATTATTTTGGTCAATCCTCTTTATGAGCATAAAATCCAAATAACTATATTGAAGGTATTTTTTTTTAAAGGAAAGTGCCCACAAATTGAAATAGAGTGCTCAAATTAATTGATTATTTTTCCCATCCTTGAACTTTGACTTCCATTACCCCCCCCCCCCCTCCCCAAACACACACACATACGTGCAACGAGGTGTCTGGAAAGTGACGTGACGTCACTAAGGTCAATAGCCCTTCAACCAAATACGCACTAAAGGTGTTCAATTCGTACATTTCACCCAAGCTAGCTGGATGGAATGTGTATACAATATCATCTGACGTCAGAGATTTCTTTTACAAAGCCCTATTTGCACAACGTTTACTTCTGAAAGTGAAGATAATAAGCGGGCGAATGAAACGGTGAAAAAGATTCACTCTCTTGAAGGGTTTTAAGCGTTTCTTAATACAAAACGTATACGATATCTATTTAAACTATCAATACGACAGAAAAAATATCGTCTGCGTCAATCACAAATTTATAAATTTGGGTCAGTTTTGAATTAAAGATATTTACCCCGAGGGAAAGGAATTCTTTGATAAGTGGACACTTCATTATTTGTGTGTGTGGGAGTCCTAGTGTAGAGGATGTCGTATTATCATTTTGCCCGAGGCACGAGGTACAAGTTATAAAATCAAAAGACAAAATGTACAAGTCCATATCACTATTATGCGATAAGTTAAATGATAAGATTCAGTTTTATATAAGTAATCGCAAATTCCCATACCCCAATTATGTATTAATCTCACCATTTGAAATACTTATACTCTAAGAAACAAGTTTGCCTTTGAACCACTTCATCACCATTATAGCTGCCCAATTTCGGCAACCCACCAATGACGGTACCCTTTTTAGAGAAGATATATAATTTTGTTGTAATAAATCTAAAAAAACACAGGTTGTTTTGTTAAATATACTGAGGTATTATTATATTTGTGTTGTAAAACAAAATAGTGTCATGATAAATGTTCATGTAATTAACCAAGTAACTAACTACCTAACTTACTCATGAATAAGATAACTAACTAAATCATTGTAATAAATAGATAACTAACTAACTGACTAAATAAATAAATAAATAAATAAATAAATAAATAAATAAATAAATAAATACGTACGTACAATGTACCTACCTACCTACCTACCTACATACATACATACATACATACATACATACATACGCACGTACATACATACATACATACACACATACATACATACATATATACATACATACATACATACATACATACATACATACATACACACATACATACATACATACATACATACATACATACATACATACATACATACATACATACATACATAAGTTAACGTTTACAAAGGTTCTTGAAAACATATTTCTAGGCAAATTGATATTAGAAAAAAATAGCATTTTCTTCTTCACATCGAGGCTTTGTTAGAGTATACGGACCCGGATCCGACATAGTTTACACGTCTCAATTTTGGGCATTGCTCGTCGGATGATCCGCCGTAAAACTTCTGACGTCTTGACTCCTGTATAAATTGGACTTAGGGACTAAAGAGCTATAAGTGTTGCCTGTGTTTGTTTTGCTGCTCGTAGTAGACACGAGTGAAAACACGAGACGAAAATAAGCTGAAGACGAGCGTACATTTTTGTTGCCAAGAATAGAATTGACTTCAGGGCTTTTCATCTTCTCCTATATGGCCGTTATTAACTTGATGCGTCCTAAAAATGGATGAGTTCTATGTTTAGTAAGAAAACCCAGGGAGGAACTGGTTAAGATTGTCAACATCAAATAATACTCTTTGGATAAGGTTTATCGATATCTTAGATACTGTAATCTCTGTGAAAAAGTGGATACATTGAATAGCGGCTATCCTTACACCCGATTTCAAAGAAAAAAAAATGAAATTACATAATGATCGGTCTGACACTCACATTATCATAGCAAGTTTCGCATTAGATATTCGTAATGATCACGCGTTTTGATGTGTCTTACTTGAAGTGGCATTAATGCTATGATTTATGTTCATTAACCGCCGTGGTGGCCTAGTGGGTTAGAGCGTCCCGCCTTAACGGTCCGGAAGGAAAGTTGCGGTTGCAAGCCCCCCAAGACGCTGGTCGTACCAAAGACTTTAAAAGATGGGTGTCTGCTTTCTAGGCAGGCACGTCGGCAATTGTAGAAACAGAGAAAGGCTAATAAAATACATTTATGTTATGCCAGGGCCCCTTGGAGAGCAGTAAATATGAACGTTATTAACGTTAAAGAGTAATTAACAACACAGCTATCTACACTGCAAGAAATGCGGTTTTATCCTATGATTAAAATTTCAGGTCTAAGATAAGCAAAATTACAACAGTCAGCAAAATGATGTTATGCTGTATAATGATTTGATAACTTTCGAATACTAGTCGTTGGACATCCAAACCAGATTGCCTTTCACACGCTTTTCTCGCACCTGTAAAACCGTATTAAAATCCTGTGTTTTCATATCAGTTATAATTCCAGCGCGAATTTTTAAGACAGCGCGAAAGAGACAAGGGAGCCGAATTTTTGGTATGCCATAACGATATCGGGATCTATAAACAAATCGCACTTTCATGTTGGAAACATTTCCCTTTCGCACGTTGATGTGCGGTCATTCATCAACACTGTAGATCTTCTTGCGAAACAGTTTGATATCTTAAAATAAAACACGAGGGGTATTAATTTAACGTCAATGCTAACTTGTCCGATACGGGGCAAGTTGATAGAACGCGAAAATCAACGGTTTTGAGCTGTCGGAGGTATTGAGTTCAGGTATTTCAATGTGTAAACAAATTGTACTGAGACAATATAAAACGATATCTGTTTTGTGGACACACAAATCAGTGTGTTACAAAGGTTGTAGCCGAATGAATTTGACTTTGGTCAGCCGAAAGGCGCTTCTTCGTTCTGGTAAATGTTTGGATATCAACATAACGACGATTTGAAGTGAACAAAATTGTTGTCCTGTAATGGAAACGTTTTTCACATATACGAGAACTTACATCAAGAACACTCTAAAAACACAAATGTCAATACAACTACTACTACTACTACTACTACTACTACTACTACTACTACTACTACTACTACTACTACTACTACTAATAATAATGAAACATTTTTGTATAGCGCATAATACATAGGCAAAATAGCATGTTTCTAAGCGCTTTTTACAAAAGGAGTGGAGATGATGCACTGGGTTCGGAATTGTTTACAAAATGCTAAATAAATGTGTTTTCAAACTATATCTAAACTTTTCGTGTGTTTGTATATTCCTAAGATACTCCGGCAGATTATTCCATGAAACAGCAGCTGCATATGAAAATGATCTTTCCCCATATGACTTTGTCACAGTATGTGGGACCTGTAATAATGACTTTTTACTTGAACGAAGCATTCTTTCTGGTTTAACAATTTAATGTTAAATCAACATTTAAAAGGGACGAGGAGTGACCACAATTTGTATGAGTTGCATTTAACTTTTTAACCAGCTGTATATTGAATCCAACAACATTTAGAAAGAGTGGTAACTCCTCGGCCGTTTAAATGTTGAAATAACATTTCAGTTTTCAGAGTAAAGAAATATATCATGTACATCAACGGAAGAACTGTACAAAATTACAGCTACTTAAAAAATGAGCACAATCGTTCACTGTGGAATTACTACTTATGCTAACTAAGGAGCTGAGATAACAAAATTTCGCAAAAGTGCAGAAGAATATAAATAACCAAACAACAGTAATAACGACGGGAGTTTTTTTTTTTGAAAGCTGACAGTGTAAAAAGTTATCCACACAGTCATTGCCATTGAAGAGTCGTGGGTGACTTCAAAGGCCCGCGAGGGACATAGCGTAACAAACACTCGTAAATTCAACACCAGTTTACCCTGACATTGTTACCTCTATATAGAGAGGTTTCTGAAGAGCAACTCGACCACATTGTAACAAGAGATAAACCAGTTCGGTTGATTGTCCGAAGAATATATTCATACTTTGATTCCATTTACGCGATTGAGATAATTTCAGGCTGCAACAATACCAGAATTGATTTCCAGATAATTATCGATGACCTGTCTGTAATTGGATAATATATTAGAATTTAAAATTGAATCGCAAAACTTAAAAGCAAGCAAAATCAGGAGCATCTTTCCATTGACGGCCATTTTACAACCATAATTTTTATTGATGGTGGTGGTGGATGGAATTTAAATGATTTCTGATGCCGATATTAGAAATATATTTACTTCTCAATTGTGAGGATGGTATAATATGATAATCATTTGGTTGTATTTTCTTCGTGAATAATCAACCTGTTTATCCACCTTAAAGGTAAATGACATGATTGGGAGTAGTTCTCAACTTGGGGTAAAGGTAAACTATTCTAGAATCAAGTAAACAACGCAAAGATTCTACTCTGAAAATTTTGTAGTCAAAAGTTGACTCATTTCAAAATAACTTCCATCAGTATGACTTCTTTGAGAGTAATATTTTACATTTTCCTAATACGACGCAGTAGAGGTTACAATCAAAATCAGGAGGCTTTAACATGTGTCTTCAAAAAGCAGAATCAAACACAAACTCGATCTATTGAGAAACGCTATAAAGCATGTTCATGGTGTTGCCGTAATAGTTGGTTCCATCAACAATTAAACTCCTTTACGCACCGTTTCAACCATGTTTCAAATAACGCGCACCGACGTCGAACTTTAATACCCTTTTCTCCCCAAAGTATTCCTCCGCGGTCAGAGCGATATTTTATAGCTCGTTATGACCTTTCAAAATAATACACTATCAATTTGTGGGTTCCCCGACACATTTTGAACCTCAAAACCACCGGGACCACTCTACCAGGGTAAGTAGCGTGACCTTGCGTGACCCAAGTAAAAACATCATCACATCAAAGGTCTTTAGGATTCCTCGCGATAACATTACGAAACGGGAGAGGGTGTCGTCACGACACCACCGACTAAATGGAATTTTACAATCGCTGTGTCAGGAAGATTGGTTCCCTCGGAGGAAACGTCGGTGACAAATTCACGTCCACCGTAATGCCAGCGAAATTTAGGCGTTCGATTTAGAACACACTTTGTCGTAAATTATACTTAACGTTACTATTACTTTACTTTACCTTACTTTACCTACTTACTTACTTTACTTAGCTGAGTCCTTGCGGTGCTCGTGTTATGATGCGACCAGTCTTCTGTCTAGCGCATAGCTCTCCTAGCTCGTCAACACCAGACCAGATGTCTCTCTTTAATGCGCTCAATGAAAGTTTTCAGCTGCCTTTCCCTGCATTTCTGTCCAATTGTGTAGTGTCCACAACATGAGTTGGGAGACCAAGTTCATCTCTTCTCCTGAAGCAGTGGCGCAGCCAGTTTAACCTTCTCTGCGTATTTTGGAGTGATGGTTTAGGAAGTGCATGCAGATCAGCATTGATTACGGGTGCTGCTGCATTTGCTTGGGCACAAAAATTATCATAGAAGACATCATTTTGAGGACGCTGATTGGCGATATAGGATATAGTAGTCTTGATATGAAGATCGGGACAGTTTATGGTGCTAATCCCGGGTGGCTATATGAGAAGCGCCCTATTTTTTTTTAAGCGTCAACGGTGTGTATAACACCGAAGGCAAAACATTGTAAGAACTTCCCATTTTCTCTCTCTTTTCGTCTAAAAGATAGAATGAGATTAGAATCTCGCTCTTTAGTGAGAATATGTTGTCACTGTCATGTCTCACTAAGACATGCCTGCATAATATTACAAGGGCGAGTGCACAATCTAATTTCGACAATCGAAATTGCTTGAATTTGCATGCACTGGGCGGAAGAATGTGAAGAGATTAGAGAAAAAAAAAAAAAACCCTCGAAGTGACTGCTTCATTGTTCTACAACGCTTTTTTTCTTTTACTATGGCAACATATTTGATCAGATTCTTCCTGTCTTTGTACGAGTTTTTTTTTCATGTATTCATGGATCATGCTCGTTGCATGACTTTATTTTAAGCTGCAGTTATCCCTCAAACGTTTATATTTAGAGTAAGTTATAACGGGAAAGTTTTTTTCTTTTCAACTTGGGGGATGGTAATAATCATCAATTTGTCTTTTCTGTTTCTTCTATTTCTATAGAATAGTTTGAAAGGGTTAAAAAATTATTGTTCTTTTTTTTATTCATGGAGTATTACATGAATTAACAATAACCCCTGGATGAAGCTGTAAAGATTATAGTGATAATATGTTTAAGATAACAAAATAAAACTGATGTGGATAGTAATGATAATGATAATAATAATAATGATAATAATAATAATAATAATAGTAATAATAATAATAATAATAATGATGATGATGATGATGATGATGATGATGATGATGATGATGATGATAATAATAATAATAATAATGATAGTATAATCATCACGAATTTTATTCCAAATAATTTTACTTCTTTGTCAACCCCCCCCCCCCCCCCGTTTCAGGATGAAATTTACGGATATTGCACACATTTCTTATTCTTACTAGGTAAGGACTGCAATTCCGCACACATCGATGGAATACAGAGCTGGGACGATATTACCTGCTACATGTCGGAACAACATCAAACGACACCCCGCGACACTCCAAAAGTTGTCTTTTCTTCTGCCGCGTTGCCTTTACGATCGTAACGGAAACAAAAACTGGTTGCAGCGTGCGAGCAAAACAGGAAACGAAACGCCCAGCTTTTAAGTTGTAATCTTTACCAAGATGTTTTCCGAGCTCTTCGGATTTCTCTGTTATTCTTCCCAAGATATTATTCATGCTTCGAATCTCTTCCATTGTGTCGTCTTGTCATGTATTTCTTTTTCGACCTGTACCTCGGTATTATTTTACTCTCGCGAGATGACAGTCAAAAGTGAATGCACTGCTTACGCACCTCGCATGAAGGTTACCCAAATAGGACGGCGTGATGAGAAAACGCAGTCTAGTAATACGTAGTTATTGGTCAGATCTCCGTCAATTGACAGTCTATTTTGCAATTTGTGACAGACAGATTTTTAAGAATAACAAACATGATATCGGTATGTTTTTATTCCGATTTTATTAACCATTTAATATCTTGGTCATGGCGAACGTTGCGAACTGCTTTCTACAACTTAGTTTTAAAAGGCAAATTATTCATAAAACTGCTTAAACACTAATCATTACAATTTTCATGTGGATTATACACACGCCCTTAGGAAGAGATAAATATCATGCTTAATTTAACTTCTTTTGATTTCACATCACGGTAAGAATGCTCTCCAGACTAGATGAATCATCATCCGATTCAAATAATCATAATTATTATCATATTTTCTACTGTACAAAAGAATTTGCCCGCGTTGTACATTAATGCTGACATATCGAAGCATTTCACCATAAGTTCTTAATTACTCATTGCTGGAAATGAAACATTTTTGTCGTTTCCTTTATACATTTAGTGTTTCAACACATAAGCTTTGGCCTTTTCGCTTTCGAAAATTATTAACTATTTTAGTATACTATAACGACGATGAAAATCGTTGAAGAAAGCTTGCACTTGAATACATGGGCCGGGCTTCATTTCTTTAGGAATACCCTGCATGATAATCTTATTTATCTTGTCATTTTTTCTTAAAAGTTTCAAAGTACACCCGTACAGAACTGACGATTAAACTGACCTTAAAAGTTGGTAACAAGTATTTTAGTGTCATTAATGTTTCTTATACAGTAACAACCTGATACTGGGTTTCATGTTATCCATCAATCCATTATTCACTCGTCGGGTGTCTGGCAGAAGGGCCCTAGCATTACATGTATTATGTTCCCGACATAAGGGCCTTAACAGTCAATTTTTTCTCTAATTTGAGAAATATTGCCTTATTTGATTTTTGCACTTAACAGACTGATGGAAAGATCATAAAATCGCCACTACTTTGACTTCATGTGAAAAGATGCAATGATTTTAATTTATAAATAATTTAGTGTTAAGGCCATTCTGCCGGGCAACCAATGAACTAATCTACTAGTCTGCAGACATTTACAAATGATAATTCATCTACAAAATCTTCCCCTCCTCTCTACGCGGTGATATGACATACATTATCCCCTCTCCGCTCCGCAATTTGTATTCGGAAGAACTCAACTTCGAAAGGTTATCATCTGTACGCTTTTACCGTTTTCTTAAGATTGTGCTACAGGTACATGAAAATTCAGGCCTTCGCAATGTTTCTTTTCCGAAAGTTCTCTTTAGTAGTGGGCTGGTGGCGTTTATATGAAGTCCACCTCACCTACGAAGCGCGATTGGTCCGGGATTGGTCAATGAATCTTACTTTCAGGAAACTGGAAATAAAGTCAAAATGTAGGTCTAATCAATGATGGTTGTGTGATGATGGCTCGAGCCATGTATCACCCATCTACTCGTGAACATTTCATTTGTGTACACTTTCACGCGAAGAGAAAGCTACCGAAGTCGGCGTTAGCCCTGTCTTGTGGTTTTGAGGGCAACGGTAAGTGCTTCCGCCGCTACTTCACACATAAACTTTGAAAACCCTGTAACCTGAACGGCTGAACCTAGCAAACTTTTGCGGTTATGTAACTTTGCTTGCAGAAAGGTGATGATTAACGTAGTCCCCAATTAGTGGTCAAATGTCATTTCTTTAAACACAGACCTCATTTGTACTGCTTACAAGACACCCTCACAAAACAGAGTTTTTTTTAAAGTAATGACGATACAAACCACTGTAATTACTTTAAGATTTATTTTAAAAAGGGCCTTTGAAAAGGGGTAATGAGAAGCAAACGACTTTCAAAAGCGCAACTAGATTGAGTTACTATTTTAGAACAGTATTTCAAAGATTTTCTTCGACAATAAATACATGCACAAACACTTGACAATAGCAGATCCGTTGACTTTTCATAGAATCCACACTGCTCTGGGTTATGTTGTCAAAAAGAGGAGCAACAACTAATTTAAAAGTTTGAATTCTCAAGCAGGCAATGGAACATTGAATATTTGGGTACACATTTAAAGTAAAATGTACTTCCAGTAATTCATTAATTCCGTTTATCTTCATTAACCCAAGGCTAATCACTTTACAGTAATGTTTTAATAACACGTTTTATTATCTTAAACATAGTAATGATATTGTGGAACTGTCTTTCATGTTTGTTTGTCAAAAACATGACGTCATGAATACATCAAATCTTCACCTTCATCCCAAGACAAGATCAATATTGTGTCACGCCTGAATTCTCACGATCTCTTGGTGTATGTTTTATCGTACATAGAGATGTATCTGTTGTATCCCTACCTCAACTCTTAAACGTGTTTATTTTTGTGGTGAGGGGTATACAAACCGTGTTTATTTTTTACCGTTCGTACGTCAAATATATAACGGACTATGAAGCTAACTGGGGGCACGCAAGAGAAGACGAAGCCGCGGCCAACTCAACAAAACTAAATTCCAAATGTAAATATTAAGAGAGAGTTTAAGGAATGGGAAGTTAAGGAATGCGAGTATGGCGTTGATTGGTTTAACACAATGAATGAATTACACCCAGTGGTTACCCAATTTATCTCGTCTTACCTTTTGTGTGTTGTCTACATGTGTCTAGTCATGTGCTAGTTACTGCAGTTGTAAAAGTATACATGTATTTCATTGGCCTTCTTCAAATTACTTCCAAAAAAACTGACCTGTAGTTCAGCAACGATAGGACAAATTTGATCTCCCCTAAATCTTGAATATACGGACTGTTTAGGCCCTAGGCCTATATGATCTTTATCTAATTCATACCTTCCACATAAACATATCAAACACTGACACACATACATAAACATTTACAAGTGTTATTTCCTGCCCAAAATGTAAGTCAAATGAATTAATGTAATAATACACGATCAACAGTATATGTAGACGTACAAACGTCATCTCTCTAAATAAAAAAATAAAAGATCAAATATGATTCTATCGAAAGACCACAGACTACATGGTAAGACACTGATAAATAAATTGAATAATGACACCAACATGATACCCCTTAAACCCATCATTTAACAATGTTTCCAGTTTTAAAAATCTGAGCTACACGATCCTAAATGCTACTAATGCCTCTACATCATAAGAGCTAAAACCGAAACCCCACAAAAATTGCATTTCAAAACGATCATTAATTGCTCTTTAAAGTGAACAGTAATGAGTGACGATTCCGTTTTTTCCAAATATGCTGCTGAAGATATCATCCCGGTTTGACAACTTTTTAAATGGAGATTTGTTTATAAAAGAATGAAAAGAAGCATAGAATCAAAAGCAATTGCCGCTTTTGGTGAATGCAATTATACAATCAAAAAATACACTGTTAGAATTGCAAAGAAAGTTTCACTATCAAATGTTTCTCCTCCTACTTCGGCATCTTGTAAGTCGATCTGGTAAGCATTTTTGTGTATAGCTTTACTTTAGTTCAGTTTTTTTCGATAATGGTTTTATGTTGCATGCTGGTTTGAGTCTACAAATTCAAGACGAGTTTTTCTAGTGTTGGTGTCTATCCAGTAAATTTAATGCTGTTACATTTTTTTTCAAATACATTAATTCTTATGACACTTTGGACTGCCCCGACTCAGTCACTCCCATTTAAAGGGCGTTTTTGGTGCCTCATGTGACAAAAAGAAAAGTTCAGATTAAACCTTAGACTGTTGGGTGGTTTCAGTATATTTGTGGTTTCATGTGCATATAATATCAAGACAGGTGTCAGATTTATTTGACACTATGATTCATTCCAATCCAAATCCAAACACCATTGTATGTGCAACGCTCTTTAAAAGGAATCGTCAAAATAGCCTATATTTGTGAATATGTCCGACTGAAAATTTTTGGGAAAATTGAATATAATATTTTGGTCAAAATGACCAAATGATTGGTCAAACTGCACCACACTTTTAGACGGTTTTGAACTACTTCTCAGTTGAACACATATCTACTAATTTACTGGTTGCTAAATGTTAACCAATCCTATTTTATACCGTTTGGGCCTTTCCCCATCCCTGTCCAAAGATGAGAACCTACACAAAATTGACACAACGAGTCAATGAAGACAGATATATGAGGTACAGACAGACACGGTTGGATTTTCCAAGTTTTAAAAGATTCTAAAGATTCTAAAACACACCGATTTGAAAGGTAATGTTTAAAGCACAGGTATAGTTTTTGGTCAATCAGACAAATATTTCGTCAATCTCTCACAAAGTATTCTATGGTCATCCCAGACATCAGAAAACAACATCAAACCTACTGAAAATTGTTTATAGTGACAAATTATGATGTTTAAATTAAAGGAGAGCATCGGGCGGTGTGTACATATGGCAAATGTCGTCGGATTCCCACCACCCACGACATTTTACATTTTGAGAAATTTCTATTAAAAACAAAAAAAAGTGTAGGAAAGTTTCAGAGCAAGCAATATCAAGCAATCATATAGGTGTATCTAAAAACATAGTTGCAAACAATTTCATCTTTTTTACCATTTACCAAAACTATACCCTGGCTTTAAGCTAGTTGAATCTGTTTTCACAGACAACAAAATATCGCGGGCTAATTTTGTGTAAACATACCTCCACAGTGACGACACATAAACCACTTCGGCTGTCGTCGACTTCGTTGATACATAATAGGGCGAAGGCTTTTCTTTACATGACCAATTTAAATTCAATGATACGGTAACATACCCATCAAACGATGTAGTAAATTGTATCTTCATTTTCACGGACTCTGTTCTTTTTTCTCCCGTTCTGGATTGAACCAATAATGATTGTGGTGATTTGCGCTTCACAAAGGAACGCCCTTCGATGAAAAGGAATAATAGCGGGGAAAATGAGACCACCCGAAATTTTGCTGAAAAATAAAATAGAACGTGTTTTTGTGATTTTAACTTTTGATTTTACCACCCGCACACTAGCTTTTCCAAGTCGCGACAGCAGCAGGCGAGGGCTTCCTCTCCCAGAGGAGACCCGTTTGCGTGCCTGTCGTTCTACCAGTAAAGAAGCCACGAGGTAGTCAATATTTAGAAATGTATTTAAAAAGGAAGACTTCCCTGTAGCTTGCCGACTTGGAAAAGTCACCGGGGTAAAAAAAAGAAGAAATAAATGACCGATATCCAAATGCAAGTCATTGTCGATGTGGGTTATGCAAGGAACTGTCAAAAAGGAAAGAAAGAAAAACAAGCAAATTTGTGTGGTCGGCCGGTAAAAAAAAAGTTGTTTCTTCCTACAATGTTTGTGTTCTTTCAGCCAATAACAAACTAGCGACGTGTGTAACTGGCGGGAAATCACGTGTCAACATCTACGTGTACAAACTGAATTCAAATGCAACTTCCAAATTGACTTGAACTTAGTGCAGACAAGATCTTTAAATACTATACATGACGGACATTACCATACTTTCATTCCCGTTTTCTCTTCATAAATTTTGTTTACTGTACAAAATAAAGTATATATTGATTCCCTATACTTACTCGGTGAAGGTGATTATTATATTGATCAAAAAGCTGAAAGTTCAGATCTAGTAAGTTATACATACTATTTTTTTTTGTGGAAAGAAATTATGTGTTCAATTGCGTTTGATAAGAAGGGTGTATGATAATCCGGGTTCTATATTACTGTTATTTAATAGTAAAATACCCAATCGCGCTAGTAATTAACATTTGTCGTCATTTGACCATCAAATTACCCAATTTATATTTCCATGATATTTATTTTAAAATTTTCGAATGGGTATCATCCTAATGTGTGTAAACTTAAGGACAAATAAATATCGGCAGCGGCACAAATACCGTAGACTTTGTCGTTATGAATCCGAGCCTGACTGCGAACCTCATCAACCGCACGAGTACCTGAGGATAATTTTTGTTTCCTGCAACAACTGCAATTTAGTCGAACACGTTTTCATCTCGCAAAAAGAGAACATGATGGCACTGCATTTTATCGGTCTACTTTTTATGTATACGTATTCGGAATCATTATCAATCCCATTAACCTTGAGAGTCCCCACCCCCCGCAAAAAAAATCAGTCAAATAGTTTAGGTATACTAATTTATACTGTCACTTGTAATTTTCTTAAACAAAACTAACGGCCTCTGTGCGTTTCTTAGCAAGTAATCATCGGCTTAATAATTGAAGTTTACGCTTAAACCAACAGCGAACTAGTTTGATAAGCAAAGTGCACTCAAACTTTCTAGCATCGAGTTTTTGCCCTCGTACTTGACTATACGCTCAGGGGCTGCGCGGGGGGGGGGCAGGGAAGGGGGGGTCGCCCCCTTTTTTTTTCAAAGTAATAAAATAATGGGATTTTACCGTTTTTTAAACATTTCGCCTCGCCCTAGCCATTGTTGTTCATTTGGTAGTATTTTTTTTTTTTTTATGGGGGGGGGGGCGCTGTGTCGGACTGCTGGTTGTCTATGTAATGTGCTAGTTAACTAAAATTTGGGGGCGGCAGAACCTAAGGTTTGTGTGTGTCCGTCGTCGACCTCTGCCGCCCTGCTATGTCGGGATCGCGTGTTTAACTTGTAATTTTGCTAGTATTCCTTTTTGTTTGTTTTTGATTTTGAGTTGTTGGTGTTTTGTTTTGTTGTTTGTTTTTGTTTTTTGTTGGCAAGAAAATATGCTTTTGGTCGTTCCGTCGACGCCGCTGCCCCCCGTTGTCGGATGATTTTGGCTTGAGTTTGGTTAGTTTATTCTTTATTGGGGGGGGGGGCGGCGGGGCGGGGCACAAATCATTTTCCCGACAGATTTGTCGCGCGCTCCTAAGATCTGTTACCCTGGCGCCGCTCTTTCACTATACCCCACCGTCAATCAGCACACCTGGTCGAGGGGCAGATGCAAAAAACTGAACGAGATTGAAGTCAACCGAAATATATCGGCTCACTTTGTAGGCGGCCGACAAAAGAAACGAAGGCATTTCGCATGGAGTTCTTCATCGGTTCTGAAAGAGGTCGGAAACAAAGTTGATTGTGTACATATGTATATATTTGTGGTTAAGCAATACATAATTGACGATCGAAGGTGACAAACAAAAAAAAAGGAAAACTTAGAGAGGAAGAAACCTGGTCTTTTCGGCAGATAGACGTTTACATTTAGGCATGGTTAAGCTAGGCTCGTTGCGACGCGGTATGGGGTTTATGGCGTTGATAGCAGGTGTCGTACACTCGTATAGCCATTACCCGACACAACAACAAAACATACACGACAAATGAATAATGCGAATTGGTATAAGAAGTATATTTGTCGGTCAGGGATCGCTTCTCTCGTTGACATGGATGAGCTCTCAATTCTTATAACATAGAGCAAATATTTTCATAGGTACTTAGTGTAATCCAATTATTACATGATAGAAAATATATTTCTTATGCTCCGCAACGAAGTTGCCGGAGGCATCGATGTTTTGCGGGTTGTCGTCCGTGCGTCCGTGCGTCTGTCGTTTTTTGTTCCGCTTCCGGCCGTCCTTACCGGATCTCGTTACGCGATAACTTGAGAACCCCGATCGGATTTTGCTGTAACTAGGACAAGTATGACTATGAGCCAGCCGCCCAATGACTGATTAGATTTGGAGCTGAATTGTCAAGGTCGAAAGGTACCGGGCCCTAACAATATGTCTGATATGGGCTCGTTATCCGCGATAACGTTGAGAGCGGCTTGGTGCGTATTGTCATGTAACTTGGGTATATAGTATGTATTATAGGCACGCAATGACTGATTAGATTTTTAGAGCTGAAAGGTCCAACAAGTCAAAGGTCATCAGGGCCTAAAATATGTCTGATTTGTGCTCGTTACCATGATAACTTGAGAACAGCCAGTCAGATTTTTATGTTACTTGGGTGAAGTATGTATTACGAGGCACCAATAAACTGATTAGATTTTGGAGCTGAAAGGTCAAAGGTCACCGGGCCTTTAATATTTCTGATTTGGGCTCATTACTGTGATAACTTGAGTATGACTTTTCCGATTTTGATGTAACTTGGGAGAAGTATCTAATATAAGGCACCAATTTACTGATTCGATTTTGGAGTTGAAAAGTCAGAGGTCAAAGGTCACAAGGCCTCATGTCCGAATTGAGCTCATTGTCACGATAATTTAAGAACTGCTTAAATTGGAATTTACTGTAACTTGGTCAAGGGTCACATAGGTTTATGCTTATTCATCTAATTTGTCTTGCTACCATGGTAACTTGAAGCTTTTCAAATTACATCAATTGGATGGGAGTGCTGACTGCGGAGGCATACCCATCGACTGCGCGCAGTCGAACTGCTCTAGTAATATTATGCATATAGTATTTGTTTACAAAATTATTAAACTTATTATTTTTTGTATATATTTCTTTAACTTTAACCTTTTCACGTTTTTCTTACTTTTATGATCGTTTGAGTGATATTGTTAATTTCAATGATACAAGCCATCGCTGAGATAATGAAATCAGATTGATATGTTCTTGATCATAAATGACATTTTTGCCATTTTCACAATATATTTTTGTTACGTTGAAAGACTTCTAACATGCAATTTATATATTTCAACTTGTTTCTCCTCACTGATACCCTCTTATAGCTTTTTCAGTCGTACTTCTAACAATCACGAAACTGCATCTGAGAGAACCAGGCGTAATCTCCCTACGGTAAAGTTCAATGACATCGATTTAAAATCATGTCAAAGTGAGATTTGCAAATAAATTTGACAAAACAAAGTATAAATCATGTCAAGTGACATATTCAATAAATTTGAAAAACAAATATAGCGCTGCTTTCGTGTTTGATCTCTTGTCAGAAACTGGGTTAAGCTGCGAAGAGGGCCCAATAGCAAACAGTTTCTCCTTTTGACCCCGATCCGAGCGCCTATTCGGTCTCGTATCTATACTGTGGTATTCCTTTATACTTTTGTGCATCAGCGTGCTTTGCCGCTATCAAATTGTTGTCACGATATTTTCCAAATGTGGCTTTTCTTCTGCAACATAATGTTGTTGTACGGAGGTGTGACGACGTGATGATAACAATAGGTTGACGGGCCACCCTCCGGTCTGTCAGGAGTCAAGGGATGTCATAATCATTTTATTGTGGAATGCATTGGATTGGACGGTATAGCCGCCATGATTTTTTGTGTTATCATTTTTTTACACTGTCAACAATATTGAGCAATATTGAACAATCAAGGAATTTCTTTATGAACGTCCGTATGAAAGTCCGTATCGTGTAGATTGATAGTTAAAACCCCAGAGGCAGATAATTTTAGGGTACAAAATGGAAGTGTTACATCTTCTATATGGGTCCATTTCAAATTGTGCCGATTTCAAGCGGCAACCCTCCATATTTTACGGTGAGTTTTTTGAAAAGACGACTGCAGAGAGAATAACCCTGGCATGGACCGCAGTACTCGGAACAAAAAATAAAATCAAAAGGCCATAGTTAGTAACTGAGTCTACACGTTTTTACAAGTGTTTATGCACTCAATATCTGCTTTCTATTTCATGAATCAAAATGGAGTAATGAGTGAATGAATGAATGAATTAATTATTCAATCAACCAACCAACCAATGAATTAATCAGTCAGTCAATCAATCAATCAATCAATCAATCAATCAATCAATCAATCAATCAATCAATCAATCAATCAATCAATCAATCATTCAATCAGTCATTTAGTGAATCAATGATTCAATCAATATTCATACGATAGGAACAAACTATTAGAAGTGTGTGCATTCGTTTACATGTACGAATATACTATGTTGACTTAAAAATAACTTCTTTGTTGTATGTCGTGACACGCCCTCATACGTGAGATAACCTCCTTCGTCCAGACACTCGATTTGTCATCGGTGTGTGCTCAGTTTCTCATCATCTATTAATTTGTTCTACATGTATACCACTGAATTGTTGAAATTTCCTTAAATTTCGCGGTTGGTGGACTAATGGCACATTAAGACTATTACAATTGCCCCATCGCTATCCGTAATGAACTCTTCTTTACCAATATTCCAATAAGAAAAGCAACTTGAATCTGGCTATGGATCATAATTATGACTTGCTTTCTGTCCGTCTGTTTGTATCATAAAGTACTGATCATTGTTATTCTGTCTCTGAGCCACCTGTTGACAAAAAGTGCTTAAACTGCGTTTGAAGACTTATTGAGCGCGTATTTAAAAAAAAAGTTCTTGGCGGACCAACGGTTTCTCACAGCTAGTATCAGGTACAGGGGCGTCGATCCATGTTCCGGATCGGGGGAAGGGAGCAAAAGTGAATAAATGTCCAAAATTTTCGGCGCGACAGAATTTTGCGCGAAAATTGACAATTTTGTATGGTATCAATAGTATTTTTTATGCCATGTTTAATGGTTTTACAGTGCTTTCGAATGCTTTTTAAAATATATATTTGCATTGCATATTATGAATTTTTCAAATTGTCAAAATTATTGGGTGGGGGTGAAAATCGATATGTTTGCCCCCTCTCCCCATTTTTCATTGGTGGGGCGATTGCCCCCCCCCCCTGCCCCATCCCCCCAGGATCGACGCCTCTGATCAGGTACACAAACTGCATTTCGGTCATGGACGTGAGGATGCCGGAAAGAGAGGGATAAAATAGGTCAGCACGAGGTACTCGCAAAGGATATCTTCATAAAATTTGAATCTCGTCTTTTCTCTAGAGATGAGGACAACCATTCACGTGTTCATTTTTATAAATAGACAAGCCTGAATGAATCTGTTAAAACAACCACTGAATATTTCAATGATTAATTTGACCTAATACGTTAGAAGTAGTAGTAGTAGTAGTAGTAGTAGTAGTAGTAGTAGTAGTAGTAATAATAATAATAATAATAATAATAATAATAATAATAATAATAATAATAATAATAGTAGTAGTAGTACCCACTACCTCTACAAATGCTACTACCACTACTATTACTACTACTATTACTACTGCTGCTGCTACTACTACTACTACTACTACTACTACTACTACTACTACTACTACTATTACTACTACTACTAATACCATCACCACACCACCATTACCATTACTACTACCACCACCGCAACTACCATAACCATCATGACAGCCACCACCACCACCACCACCACATTATTACCAACATCACCATCACCACCTCTACCATTACTATTGACACCATCAGCCTCCAATCACCAGCTATCACTACCACAA
>JZLH01S0330498.1:44052-63980 GCA_001188425.1 Eucidaris tribuloides | reverse complement strand
ACGTACGTTACGTACGTACGTTTACGACGTTTACGTCGTGTCGTGTGTGTGTGTGTGTGTGTGTGTGTGTGTGTGTGTGTGTGTGTGTGTGTGTGTGTGTGTGTGTGTGTGTGTGTGTGTGTGTGTGTGTGTGTGTGTGTGTGTGTGTGTGTGTGTGTGTGTGTGTGTGTGTGTGTGTGTGTGCGTGCGTGCGTGCGTGAGAGAGAGCGCGGGTATGCATATCGTTACCTGTGATATTCCACTGTTAATTTCAAAAGATATCGATTCACCTGGGAAGCCCTGAGAATCATTACTTACTGTACTTATTGGTTGTCAAGATCGTTTCGCGCGCATCCGTCAAATACTGCAGCAAATCGCACACAAGTAAAAGAGTTCACTGGGACATCGCAATTCGTCTTACGGGATTTTTTTCTTCTTCTTTGATTTCCATTGACACATTTTCGTAAATAAACACGACTCATTCTGTATATGTTCAGGTTGACTCATGGGCAGGTGTAACCCAATGACGGTCAACGGTAAAGTGGCTCAGCTCTCAAATGATCAATCACACCGAATCGACATTTTATATATTCTATAGTGGGTTGGAATGGTCGATCCTGAACACCTCCTAACCTCTCTTCATTTGTCATCGGTCGTTATATCTGAATTCCCAAACGGGCCACTCAATAATATTTTTTGAAAACCTGTAATTAAGCATAATACACTTGAAATTTGGCTCAATTGTTTTAACTGAATCTGATTTCATTTTCAAATATCAGAAAACAAAATAATACAAACAATTGTAACAAATATATACAAATCAAAATAATCATACAAATCGGTTAAAAATATTGCTGAAATTATCATGAAGTATGCGAAGTGTGACATAAAAGACCGTGAAAGCCACGCCCATGACGCAATGCCAATGGACCCACCGCCTATGTCACTGTGTTGCCCAACATCTCACCAACATTGTGCTATAATATCGTTCATCCGTGCCCCTTCCTCGGGCTGTTAAGTGGCACGCCCCTGCTACGCCCCGTCACGATACTACAGGTTACACAAACATGGAGCAGGGAATCAATAAGAATTTCCTGGTTCAGTTGGGTGGGGCCCAATCAAAGAGGCAATGTCTTTGGCGGGATCTTCTCCATAAGACTCCCGGAGAAGCTCGAGACACCAGTTAAGTCCTGCTCAACTAACTTGGGAACATCAGATTGACTCCCTGCTCCATGTTGTGTCACTTGTCGTATCGTGACGGAGCAAAGCAGGGGGTGTGGAGTGTACTTCTTAATATGGCTCAAACATGGACCCCGAAGACTAACAGATAACTGGACAGGTTTGATTGTGGTTTTGGAGAAGGATGGAGAAGATGACACGGACGGCGGAGAAAGGAATGGTACAAGACCTGCAAAGAAACGCAAAAGAAATTGATAGGACGTATCCTTAGGCGTGATGGAATTGTCAGAAGCCGATGCAGGAATGTTTGAAGAGAAAAGGCTTGGAAGACGAACAGAATAACGAATCTGGGAGAGAATCAGTACCAAAGGCAGAAGGAAAGGGCCCAAGACAGACAAGATTGAATATACAAGGTGGCCCAGAAAGAATGCAACACCTGTGATCGCTAACTTCTTCATCATAATCGGCAAAATGTCATTTTTTTTATTTCATCGGTTAGAATATTTTTTCCCAAAAAATGACACCATGATCATTGATTTTTTAGTAAGGCGTTTGGATCCGAGGGCCATTCATCTGAGGCAATTTCATTTCCAAATTTTGCAATTTTTTCAATTGCACCGATCCTCGGAACAACGAGATATTCTCGCGTCGCAGTGTGCCAGGAAATAAACTGAGCAGAAAAATCGCAATTCCTCACATTGTCTTTATTCTGATCAAAGCGAGGGCATTCCTTGCGTTTTGTCTGCATAGCTTATTCTATGGCACGCTTCGGTGTTTCAGTGCAGTTGGAAAATTATCAAATTTGGGAAATGGCATTGCCTTAGAAATATGGCCTTAGGATCCAAATTACTGAAAATCAATGACCCCCCCCATTTTGTTGGAAAAAGAATGTTCTAACCACTGAAACAAGAAACAATCACATGTTGCTGATGATGTTCTTTCTGGGCCACCCTGTATATGAAACCTGCTGAATATGATACCCGACGAGCAACAGTAAACATGTGGATAGATATAGGTGATGCTACTTTTAAGTCAAGGGGTCGTTTGTCTTAAGAGTTATCAAATTTAGATTAAACATGGATTCATCTATCATCCTCCTTCTCCAGACAGCATATAAGAACATTTGAGAAACTCCAAATCTAAATTTCTAACCCACCAACTCCAATTCCTTTGTAATTATCGTTCCCGCTTTACTCTCCTTTTAATTGTGAACTTGAATGTGACTGACCCAGCTCCGTCTATCCATTCAGGTTTCTCCCCGTCATTTTACACGTTCTATGCAATCCCTGTGGGGTCGACTTACATACTTTACTGACTCCCTTGGAAAAAAAACCGCCTTTGTTATTTTGCCGTTTTCTTGTCGGGTAAATACACACGCTGGCGACGGCAGGGAAAAACTGGAACTTGTGTAAACCGTTGCATGCCAAGCAATCCTTAACCTACTTGATATGAAGTCTTTCTCTTCCCCCTTTCAATCACGAATGTGTTTTCTGTGTTTGATTATAGATAATTTTAGAATGTTTTTAAAGACGAGACAAGATTTGTGAAGCATTTCGAGTGTGTTCACACGAAGTTAATCAGACAGTGTAGAGATCCTTTAACGTCCATGTCTGACGCCAAAATGACAAGTCTTGAAATGTACCCTGTTTGTTTTGGTAAATGCTTACTTAACTTGTTTTTGTTAAATTGTGTGTGTGTGTGTGTGTGTGTGTGTGTGTGTGTGTGTGTGTGTGTGTGTGTGTGTGTGTGTGTGTGTGTGTGTGTGTGTGTGTGTGTGTGTGTGTGTGTGTGTGTGTGTGTGTGTGTGTCTGCGTGCGTGTGCGGGTCTGAGTGAATTTGATGGAAGACTTCAATAAAGTTTCACTCTTTGTACACTGTACTGGTAAAAATAAAGCCATATGATATCAACATTGATATAAATGGTTGCCTTTCTCCACACTTTTCCCCCGTAGACGGATGGAGTATAATTCTGATTTATTTTTCAAGAGTAATCCTGTTCCTTGCCTCACTCACTTTACGAGGTTGGAGATAAATCAGAAATACTCGTCGTGTCAAGAGCAGACAAGCAGTGAAGTTTGATAAGCTCATCTAAGAAATTGACATCATCAGAAGCGAATGCAGCTGAATCAACATTTCAAATACGCATTAATCATTTTGCTATGATTGCTTTAGTAAATATAATTATTGGGATAGCGTTAATTAATTTGTTTACAATAGATCACATACTATTATTGTTGTAATAACTTGATTCTGATACGTTTCTCTTATAACGATTGCTAACTTTTCCCCAGAGATCAATTTGAGAAAATTTAAGTAAATCAAAATAACATGAAACTCTTGTAGTTCTTATCAAATGTAGCAATATTATATTTATTTATTTATTTATTTATTTATTTATTTATTTATTTATTTATTTATTTATTTATTTGCGGTTTTATTTAATCAGGGTGGCCTTGTCAGTTGTTCACAACTGCTTTTCACAAGGGCCCTGCCATTCATTGAATAACAAGCATTAAAAATATAATTATAGAGAGTAAAACATACAAATGAAACATTTTGGTTGAAATAATTAGAACCAGGTATTTCGCAGTTTCTTATTTTCCTCAATTCATTGTGGTTATTCATTTTTGTCGAGTTTTCCCCAAGTTTTTGCTTCAGGTAGGCTATATTGTTCGACCGACGCAAAGTACTGGACTTCTGTATACGCCCGTCGTCCCCAATGAGTTATACGCGGTATATTGAACTCATTTTGTTGTGTCTGATAGGTGTACTGGCGATGGGTATTTTGAAGAATGCAAGAAATGTTACGTCCAAAAATATATATAGAAGAGACCACAAAATATTTCAGACTATTTAACACAAGAGACCAATGATTGCCTGAAACGAAGTGAAGAATACGAGGTATTTAATTAGCAATCGAAATATTGATGCGAATGCACAACCCGCTGGCCCACGCTGTGAAGAGTGTGATAAATTGCATATAACTGCGCGATGCTTCTTCAGTTGTTGATTTTTAAGTGGATCTCTTGAAATCGATAGAAAGGGGTTCATCTAAAGTCCAGTTGAATGACAATAATATATGCGATTACCCTGCAAAGTGAGGGCTTTTGAAAGGTTTCGATATTGATGCGAAGTCAGGGGTAATGAAGATGTTTATTCAAATCAATTTGTATTTATTTATGTTTGTACACAAGCCGATAAAGGTGTATATTTGGGATTAAAACTTCGCTGCGGCCTCTTCAGGACGACGATCGTTTGTCTAAGTGACAACCAGGAGATTAAGGTAGTTTCGATTTGATCCACTTTGGAGGAGTTCTCTGTAAATAATAGACAATGTTGGATTATGAAGATGGTATGTCAAGAACCCTACTCCCCGCTTTCAGCGTTTAGGGAAGGGGTTGAAGATGTTGGGCCTTGGATTAGTGTATACCAGTGCCCTTTTAAGGGGTATTATCAATGCTTACGTAGGCTACGAGTGAGAAACTCTAAATCGGATCAAACTATTCTCCTGAGAGGGCGGCTACCAAAAGGAGCCTCGGGCCGAAAATACAGGTTCCTCGTGGGGACCTATTCGCTCTCCAAAGTTTGCTACGCATTCCACGCGGCCTGCTTTATATATTTTTTTCTCGGGCCTGTGTGTAGTTTGAGGTTAACGCGCCTTGTTTTCTTTATCCCATTGTTTCGCGTTCGAATATTGGGTGTCGAGTTCGGGCCATATGAGTGATTGATACGATCAGAAACGTTATTATAGACTCTTTCTATATGGAATTGTAAGTGTCATTTTTTGTTCGGTAAGAAATACGCATCTTGACCTGCACGGGTTCGACGACCGACTGGGTGCGTCGTGTCTGCAATTTGCATCGATACCCAAATGAAACATAAAACAGGGGCGGATTTAGAAATTCATGAAAGGGTAGGGGCGTCAATCGGGGAGGGGGGGGGGGGCAGGGGGCCACCCCAATGAAAATATTGCGGCATTGCCCCCTCAATAATTTTGAAAACCTGAAAAATTCCTAAAATGTATTGCAATATTATGTTTAAAAAGTAGCATAAAACACTACAAAACTGTTAAAATTAACATAAACATTCAAACATACGCAATTTTCAAATGTTCGGCGCGCTTCGCACGCAAAATATCAGCGCGCCGACATTTTTGAAATTCTAAAAGTTTTTGCCCCTCCCCCCAAACCGAAGAATGGATCGACGCCCCTGAAAGGGGGTGTATGTCTCCGACGCCATGCATATCTTATGTGTGCCAAAAAATGTTTGAAATCACGTGGGGGTGTCTCCACCAGCATGTTCTGTGGTACTAATAATCAAAGTCACCTCGTTCAAATGGGAAGGTTCTGCCCCTGCAGCTGCCATGTTATCAAAAGAAAACTGTTCCTTTAACTCGAAATATTTCTCACATGCAGCTGCTTTATTCTGTCTTAACGCCAATCACGACATTTACCCGTTAATTTGAATAATTTCCTCTGACACTTTTGTTTTATTACGAAGACCAGTTTCTATGCGTTTGTTTAGTTCATATCATAAGTGGATATACACAGTAGTGTACAAAAAGAACATAATTCCATACTAATGAAATTATTTCAGATAATTAAGGAGAAATTTGGTTCGCACTATTACTCCGATAAAGTACTTATTACTTGAAAGTCGTTACTGTTATTCTGTCGGGCTTATTTTCTTTCTCCTCTGTTTCCTAAGAGCGTCCAATAATAATGATACAAAAACGTTAGATACCAGTGTTGTTTTACATTGTACCTTCGCAAAGTCGGTAACACACTACTAGAACATTTAAAAAGTATCACATGAAACCTTTGAAATCATGAATTCAAATGTATTATTGTTGGGTCAATGAAATATTCACATCTAACACTGGTGTGCCATTTTCTCAATTAAGAAGCACCAGCATTTCGACACTGCGGTGTACCGGCCATTTAATTATCATGCTATACAGGGACCAGATAATGGGTACTGATTTCATAATAATGTATTCGCCACGGTGACATTGCGTGACAGTGGAGAGTGAAGAACAAGAATGCTCGCAACTTATTTTCAAACACAAGTTCATTGGGGACTGCAATTAGTTTAAATATAGGTGTCAGAAGTGAAGTAAGACGTGACAAAGAGAACGCGAGCTATTCCCCCGTAGTCACCACAGCCCGGTCGTGACCGTGTAATCTTGTCATTGCAATCATAAAACACACTTCTCGAGTATTTGTACACACATAATTATAATGACCCATATTTACTCGTAGCGATATAATCGCGATATCACTCGATCGTCAAACAAAGCCCAAAGTCCGCGTTTCACTTATAATCGCCTTTGTATAAACAGCAATTAAACACTTCATACTATTCTTCTTCGTCGTTAGGGTACTGTTTGTCCGATTTGTAAAATTCTGTTTGCTTTTTTGTAATTTCCCTGATTATCGTACAAATGACCACAATAACCCGTCTCCAGTTATTGAGATCTGAATGGCTCATTTAAGTGCAAAGAGATAATTAATATTGCTATGAAAATGTACATCAAACGTTCCTACGTACGATCTATGTATAAATGATTACCATTCTCTTTAAAGTTAGTGACATAATGATGTTACGCGCAAATCCAGTCGGTTGACATTGTAAACAAGCAAGAATAACTAGTTTGGTTCCAAAATAATGCTAAATCTATCAAATGATCTGAATTTACGCATTTCTATTACATGATATTCGTGCCTAACATTACTTCTTATCGATAGGAACATTAATTTAGCATCTTTTTAACATTCCTTATAAATTTCTTTTACATTTTTTGTTATGAAATTCATTTGATTAAAATTATAAGATTGCGTATTCACCAGATATAAATATATAATTCGATACTTTCAAGCTTGATTTTAAAACTAGATTTGAACGTTTTGAGTACCAAGCTCAAATCTCGGTAAACATTTCACAAAACGCCTAGTTATTAACGCTGATTTCACAAGATAATTTGATAATGTCTTTCCAAAAAAAGTCTTTCAAAGGTGAAATATGTGCGTTATTATGTGTATACCCTTGTTCAAGAGATGGCGACGAATAATAAAATTGCACGTCATTTTACGGTCAGTTGATTTTATGGAAAAAAAGGTTTGCGTCATTGCGTGCCAATACGACTTGACTCTTGAATAGAATCCCAACGTATCGCTAGTCCTGCCGAGAGCAGACGCATATTATAATACTGCCCCGAAACTACAATTACCAGTCGTATAACTTTCAGACTCAAATCCTACCTCACACTTTTATTCTGTGTTCTACAAATTTCACGGATTTCAAGTCCAAATACTAGACAGTCTGGCACAATTTTCTGTCTGATTTGAAATCCATCGTCAAAGAGAAATGTATCGCTTTCAGGAGAGTATTATTCAAACGTCAACCAGAACTCGTATAGTGATCCCAACATTCTAAAAGGACCAAGAAAGTGAGAACTGAATTCTCTCTTGTGTCTGTCCTTGTTCTCTATTCCCTGGACTCGATTGCCTAGCCCCGGGCCGAGCCTTGAATGGAGAATGAGGCTCTTTGGTTTTCGATTTACTTTCGTTAATCTGAATTAGTGGGACTATTAAGCCTTAATAAAACGCCGCGGTGTAAAGATAAACAACAAGCGGTTGAACGCTGCCTTTCACTAGGTGTCAGAACGATTACTGCAGCCGATACCCTTCTGGTATAGGTTCCCCATAGAATTTGGCGCGAAATGAATACATTAAATCTTAACAATTCGATATAACCCCCCTGGTCTATTTGCAAAAAGACGAACAAAAAATGAGAGGTGAATGGAACAATGGTGTGGCATTGTTAAAAGTTGTAGATCGATACACACAATAAAACTGTTGTATCACCCCCTTTTTTAAAACGGCAGCAAATGTTAATTGACAATTTAGAATATTTGTTATGTCAGAGTACTGTATGTGTGTACGTATCTTGTTATTTATCTAAGCGATATCTAGAAAGGCAAACTATACGCAAAACGTCGGTTAGATCTGTATAAATATGCTAAATGCCAACATCATACGTGTAAGTAATTTCACATCTCACTTAGATTTTATACAGATGATACACAATAAATTATAAGGTACCCTTGTCGATTGCAAACGTCCAAGTGACTATAGAGAGACATAACGTTTATTGGTCGTTTTGCCACATGAATCTTAATGGGTTCATTTACATTCCCGCCTCTCTTACCGCAGTGGAAACAGGGGTTGGCTCAATCCGAATGGGTAGTTGCCCCGAATTATATCTCGCAGTCAAACTTAATATTCAGTCTTCCGCCCACAAATGCTAGTCTTTGGGCTATTTGCTTGACAATTGTTATGTTCGTTAGCCTTAGATTAATTCCGTCGATGCCTTGGTACGTCGTGCATGTATGTGTGTGTGTGTATGTGTGTGTGTGTGTGTGTGTGTGTGTGTGTGTGTGTGTGTGTGTGTGTGTGTGTGTATATATATGTAGTATGTGTGTGTGTGTGTGTGTGTGTGTGTGTGTAGTATATGTATATGTGTGTGTGTGTGTGTGTGTGTGTGTGTGTGTGTGTGTGCGCGCGCGCGCTCCATAGTTGTAATCTCAACAGACATGTCACCCCGTGACTTTCGAAATTTATTCTCAAGCCTGAAAGAAATAATATACAGAACAGAAACAGTAACTAGACACTGCATTGTAGTTCTGCATTTGAAAATCTCAACCAGGCATTGGCTTTAGACGACGAAAATTCGATTTTACCGTGACTGTAAATATGAAACCGGTGTTAACGGCTTGAAGAATATAATCCCATGTTATAAAACTCGGAATTATCACAAAGCAGTAATATTTCACTTTCACTTTTAATTCTTCTGGTCCGGGTTAAATCCTTCTTATGCATGAAAAATCTTGGCTGGAAATCATGCCATAGGCTTTTTTCTCCAAATTTGGGGTCAAAAATACAAATTTGTCGCTTCCCCCCTAAAGATCCATGTGCCTAATATAAGGCGCTTTCCTATTTAAAGGTTTGATTCAATTGCGGGAAACTGATTTTGAAACAATAATGGTAGTTTACCAGCAGCTTATCATATATATTTGTAACCTAAGTGTCAGGCTTACTTCAAATGAATAAGAAAAGTCATATCATACACTCTTTGTACATATGCAAATACGCAATTTTTCTGCCAAATGTTATATTGTTAAACGTTTTATCTTAAAAACCTCGAATTTGTGTAAAATTTGGTACATGCTATCGTGAAATTGGACGACCCAATGTCATCCATAAGTGGGCACTATTAAATCCGGCGTCGAGCAAATTTTCGCAAGGGGGGGGGCGCTGACATAAGAAAATTTTCGGACCGCTCACGCGCGCAAAATTGCATTTGAAGACTTGTGTATGTTATGTATATGTTTATGTAAACTTAACGTCTATAATAATAATCCATTTTATTCGACCCATAGACAGACCATTACAACTATAGAAATTGCCGAAAACTTCCGAAAATTCATTTTGCCAATTGATCGTGGCCCGGCACCACTGAGCAGCGCCAATCGACGTTGCTCTAATCCTTAATAAATCTTGAAACTCCAAACAGGTAGCAGCAACTCCCCATCTTTAAACGCTTTGGTCTGACGCGGTCGGTTTGAACTCCCGACCTCCCGTTGTGATGCGGACGCTCTCTAAAACCAACTGAGCCCAACACACCCCGATCAAGGTGCCTTGCCACTGATATTTTGAACATAATTTGCATTACTTTTTATTAACTTTAAGTTGTCAATATTACTGGTTGGCATAAGCAACAAACGATATTTTGCCACCAAATATTCTTTCAAATGGGGCGACTGCCCCTCCCGCTTTTACGCCTCTTGCTTTCAAAATGGATGGTTAGAGGTGATTTCAATGTCAGATAGTCTCGTGATGTCTCTTTAACGTTGATATAAAACGGTTTTCAATTTAAGTAGCCAATAAATCAATAAAGTGTTTCCGTTTTTTTTCAAGATTTTTTTTAAAAAAGGTGTTTGCACAGTACAAATACGATCTTAACCTGCACATTTCTAATTGTATGTGTGGAGTCATGACTTTTGCTTTTCTTCCGATACTAAGAATTTGTCGTACCTCATTACTTTTACATTGACCACGTTTTCTATATCAGCCTAAACCTACAATAAAAAATTCCAAACTGCATTGTCCTGATTTCTGAACCTCGGCAAAGTTATGATAAATGTGTTCAGTTTATAGAAGATAACGAAGAGTCCGGCAGTCAGACTAGTTATAACGGTTGCTGTAAAAAGTGAAATTCAGCAAGCCAATATTACGATAGCTACATTCTGTTTAGCTTTATTTTACGAAACCTGACTTTCATACAGGTAAACATTCATGTGATCTTTAGCATTATAAATATTTTAGCTGTTGATGAAGAAAGACGAAGAAAGAGAAGAGAAAAGAAAAAGAAGAATAAGAAGAAGAAGAAGAAGAAGAAAAAGAAAAGAAGAAGAAGAAAAGAAGAAGAAGTGTTAGACGCGGTACTAAAAGTTAATAACTAATATGTTTCCATGGTGTGTGTGGACTCTTGAGTATTGGTATAGATACATCAGAATAACGATAGTCTCTAGCGGCAAGTTTTTACTCGTTGCTTATATTTTTCGAACTTAACGCAATCAATTACAATTATTTGGACAGCGCGAATCTTGTACGAGACTATACGGATCTAATGAAGAACGTTGAACTTTTGAACATAGAACCTGTCCTCAAACATTGATTAGACAATCTGTTCATAACGCAACCGCGATCACATGTGGTTGATTTAACGCCTTACATCCCTATAAAAACTTTCTATCTAAAATCAAACTTTCATGTAAGTTCACTGATAAAATCACGTTAATATGCGTGAAAATATAAATATTTATTGCTTCATTAGATATAATTGCGGTCCGTTGTCCGTTGTCCATTTATTTATACTAATTCGATTAAAGTGAAAACGGTTGACAAGCCGCTTGCAGAAAATTTGTATCCGTCTGGTTGAATTTTCACGCCTCGATGTGTTGATAAAGTTATCAACCACCAAATAGATTCAGATCCTCGAATATATAACTATCAGGCATTTTGATTTGATATACTTCCCCGACGGACCAATTTCAGCAATATTTTAGCTTATCGGCATACTTTTATACTCGTCTTTGTCAATAATGGCAGCCATTACAGTGATCCAAAATGAACAGCTCGTAGAATAATGAAAATAAATAAAGGAGGGAATAGAGAAATTAAACGAAAAACAAGATGGGGTGGGAGATAAATATGAAAACGGAGCGATGACTTTGCGGTCGTCAGTTTGAGTCATACTTTGATGTATGCGTCAGTTAATTCTGAATCATTCGTAAGTCAGTAGTCATGTCAGAGTTATCTTACAGGGCGGATCTAAGCCTTATTGCTTTTTTTGGACAGGGAGGGTTATCCAAGGGCGTCGATCCATTTCCGGATTGGGGGAGGGGCAAAGTGAAAATAGCCACCAGAATTTTTGGCGCGCTTCGCGAGCAATTAAGATACAGAATTAAATTAAAAAATTTATGTTTAATAATATTTTTATGCAAGTTTAATGTGCTTTCCAAATCTTATTAAACATGATTTTTTTTAAATGCACATCACATTTTCACTTGGCAGCCCGGGGGGAGGGGGGCGGGGGTATAAACCCCGTCGATCCACCACTGCAGATAGAACGAAAAATTGTTAGATTATGAGAACAGAGAAAAGATGCAGAAGATGGGGCTGACAGGATGGGTTGACTAGGTAAGATAAAACATAAACGCCGTCTTAATCAGTTCATCTTGCACTAACCTGTTGCTTCCGAGATTGTGTGATTCCATAGAGTATCCTGGTTTCCCAGTATCCAATTGGTTTAAATCTACATTGGCAACCCCATGTCTCCCGAGAAAGCTTTTAAGTTTAAATATTCATTATTCATTCCAACCGGTAAGACACAAGATAGGTGATGGCAGTTTGCCGCGGCGTCTCGGAAGACGGGGATAACTTCTCTTGCAAAATCTGTTAACAAAGCTACTGAGACATCCAGCTAATTTGTGGCAATCCACACTTGTACTCGAAACATGTCAGTAGTTTTAATTAACCGAGACGAAGTTAGATTGACATTTAGTCATTACCAAAAATCACACACACAAGAAACCCCCTTCTGATATCTTTTCTTTTGAGCTCGGGCATCCTTTGACTTCTAGTTCGAAACGATCCTCGATGAGTAACTGAACGTTAGAAATCGGGCGACAGCACGTTTTTTCGATGGCCCGATCTCACCATTACGGCGTCACAACTCATAAACTTACCGACCCTACAACAGAATACACCGTTTCAAGAATTCGAACTAATTACGAGTTCATTGTCGCCTCTCGCCAAAATTAAATTTAACTGTAAAATCAAACAAGGCGGCACAACAACAGATTAGACGGTTTCACCGTGTGATACTGGTCCGTAATATTACAATAGTAAAACGTGAAATTACTCATCAGAAAATTACAGAGACACTTAAGGATGGAGATCCCCAAAACCAAAGAAAGAGCGTACCGATGTATAAATTCAATTCTCGTTAAGTGTAAAACCAATATTATTTGAATGTCAACAGCCGATATTGATGATGCTGGATGAAGAAATTCCGAGTGGAAAGCCTAATTGATGGGAAAGAAGTAGCTTTCGGTTTCATATTCTCAAATAATTAATCATAACGTATGTCACCCCCTCCCACCCATTCGTTTAATTTGGGTATAAACGTATGTTTTACATAGAGGGTGTTATGGGGTTAGAGATGACAATTGCATGGAGAAGCCGATAATGTGTCCCTTTTTATTCCATAAGTCTGCAGGGGAGATCTGTCTTGTAACGACGAAAATCAATATACGAGGACAAATAGGTTCCTTGCATGATAATCAGTGGATGATTGTGTGGGTGTGTGTGTGTGGTGTGTGTGTGTGTTGTGTGTTGGTGATGTGTGTGTGTGTGTGTGTGTGTGTGTGTGTGTGTTGTGGTGTTGTGTGAATGTGTGTGTGTTGTGTGTGTGCGTGTGTTGCTGTTGTGGTGTTGGTGTGTGTGTGTGTGTTGGTGTGTGTGTGTGTGTTGTGTGTTGTGTGTGGTGTGTTGGTGTGATGTGTGTGTGTGTGTGTGTTGTTTGTGTGTGTGTGGGTTGGTGGTGTGTGTTGTGTATGTTGTTGTGCGTGTGTTGTGTGTCTGTGCTGTGTCTGCGTGTGTCTGTGTGTCTATTGGATTCTGTCTATCTGTATGTATGTTGTGTCGTGCGTGTGTGTGTCTGTGTCTGGTGTTGTGCGCGCGTAGTGTGTTATGAACAGCTTTAAAACTTACAAATACACAGTAAAATATAGTTAAACATCAGCGTACTTTAAATTTACCAACATTCTATAAAGCCCTATTTTTACTGATGTCTTTCATTGTTGAGTTCAATCATCATAGAAAATCAAAATCAACTTGCTCATGGATTTGGGCCATGCAAAAATGTTAATTTATTTTTTCGACTACTACTACTGCAACTATACTACTAACTACACTACTACTACTACTGCTACTAGCTAACTACATTCTACACTACTACTAACTACTCACTACTCCTAACTACTACTACTACTACTTCTAACTATTACTGCTACTACTGCTACTTCTACTGCTGCTATTGCTACTACTACTTCTACTACCACTACTGCTACGATCTACTACTACTACTACTACTAACTACTTACTACTACTACTGCTACTACTAACTAGCTACTACTCCTACTACTAATATAAATATTAGTAGTGGTAAGTACTAACTACTACTACACTACTACTACACTACTACTACTACTATAAATATTAGTACGTGGTTAGCAGTACTACTACTACTACTACTACCACCGACCACCACCACGCACTACTTTACCACACATCTTCTCCCGTTTCATCAACCGTTAATTTATAACTTAATCCCCAATACTTTAAAGTATTATTAATCAAATCATAACATTTAACCAACAACGAAAAAAATCACTCTTCTACAGTATTACAGTACAAGATAAAAAAAGTCAAATTAATAATTGCTTACAGCTTGTTATAGTTGTCAATCAATTTTTCATTGTGAACGTTTATTCATATCTTCGTACTAAGAAACCACACTTTTAGAAGAAGTGTATCTCGCTTCTTGTACTAGCTTAAGAGAGAACAACCGAACGTTCTTGTGACCAGAGCAAGGTAACAAAAATTAAAATCAAAATGATGGATTGTTCGTCTGTGTGATCAAAGTTTCGCTTACTCTGCGCCATCACTCTTCTCACTCTACTTCTTTTTGGTGTAGTTTCTTTGTCATTTAAACAACAAGGAAATATTAATTGAGAGTCGTAGATGCCTCAAGCTTGCCAATTATCTAAGTAATGTGACCCTAATTGATTGGCGATCACCTGTAGGGTTTCCTTGCCTTATAGCTGTTGTATACAACAGAAAAAAAAAATAGTCAGCGCTTCTTGGTCGATTGTTCTGTGAAATAAAGTCCGTTGTCGTAAAATATATATTTAAAATTTTATTTTTTAGGGGTAAACAATGACAACATTTCTGCTGGCATCTGGACGTGGCCAAATAATACACAAAAGTAATGGTGATATTGTTATTCTGAGAGAAGGATTTAGCGGAAACAGTAGTCAATACAGAAATATTTTAGAAATAACATTGATCCATATAGCATAACTGGCTCTTGGATTCGCGCATGGCAATTCCGTTCAATCACTTATTTTGTTTTTTTGTAATTCTATGGGTCTATTGTTTTTTTTTGTACCTACGTAATTGTCTCCTTCTTCGGTGCATCGTTGTATTCTTCTTGCTTTTTTCTTTGTCCTCCAACCTCCCCATCCTCCTCCTCTCCTCTTCTTCCTTTCTTTCTTTTCCTTTTATTTTTCATTCTAAAAATACATAATGACACATTTTATGCAAGGAAACAGGAATATATCTTCTGCATTCACCACACAAAGTACTTACCGTTTTCTCATTCAGATTATTCCTTTTAAGCATGTGTTTGTCCATCGTATTAAATCATCCTGTTTTGTACAAATGGTTTTAATCGTGTTTAACTGTATGGGGGTCTGCATTATTATAATAAGGATTATCTGCCTTTTGGGCACGTGGCCATCGCAGTGTAGAACTACGATTTGTGTAATATATTATTTATCCATGTTATATTGTTTTTGCATTTGACATATTTTCAATTGTCTGTTTTTTATAACTTGAGGAACTATAAATGAAAACAATTATATAACTTTTGATAAGTGACACTGTTATTTAACAGATACCTTTAATTGCACAGGATTAATTATATAATATAAATGTATTGTACATATCTGTTACATACTTTTTCTTCCTCTAATCTTTATTAACATATTTTTCTTTTTTCTAAAGTGCGTAGAACCACTGTCAAAGGGGTATTATGCACTATATAAGAACCGTAATAATAATTAATAATAATATTAATAATAATATAATAATAAATAATAATAATAATAATAATAATAATAAGTAATAATAATAATAATAATAAACATATTCTTCTTCTTCTCTCTCTTCTTTTACTTTCTAACTATACTACCCTTCATTTTCTTCTTTTTTCTACTCTTCTTCTTCTTCTTTCTTCTTCTTCTTTCTTCTTCTTCTGCCTCCTTCCCTCTTCTTTTTTCTTCTTCTTCATCTTCTCCTCCTCCCGTCCACCTTACCTTAGCCCGCTGCTTCTCTTGCCTTCTATTCTTCCTTCATGCCAGTTCTTCTTCCGTCCCTTATTCTTTCGTCTTTTTCTTCGTCTTCCTTTTCTTATATCGTTCTCCTTTTTACTCTCTTCGCTCCTCGTCCACGTCTTCCGCCTTCGCCTGATCTCGTTCTCATCCATCTCCCTCACTCCGTAGTTTTTTTTTTTAATTTCCTTTTTCTTTTTCCTTTCTTCTTCCCTTCTTCTTTCGCTTCTTCTCCACCTGCTCGTTCATCCATTTTTCTTGTTATCCCTTCCCACATCCTCCTCTCACACCTTTCTTCTTTTTCTTTTCTTTTTTTTGTCTTCTTCATCATACTCTCTTCCTCCTGCGCTCCTCATCACAAACCACCTTTTCCTCCTCTTTCTCCTCTCTCTTCCTTCCCTGTTTCTCCTCGCTCTCTCCTTCTCGTCTCCTTGGTCGTTCTGTTGTTCTTACTTTCTCACTCATTCCTCTCGCGCTTGCCCTTATTCGTCTTCTTCGTCTTCTCTTCTTCTTTGCTGTTGTTCTTGTTACTCCTCCCCTTCTTCTTTCCTTACTCCTATTATTTTCCCTATTTTCTTTTTTTTTCTCTATCATCAGCTATCATCACCGTCGTTCATCATGATCATCATCCCATCATTATTTATCAATGGTTGTCGGGGAAGAGCAAGTTATGCTCTTGCCTATCAGATACGCTACTGCTCATGCCCCTTTGGATCTAGGGTTGGTGGTTTGGGATTCCGATTAGGAATGTGCGGATGGAACTTTACTAAACACAACAAAAATAACTACCCTTTTCAAACTACCTAACTTTTTAGACGGAAATAAGCTCTCAGTCAAACACCTAATTTGGCAATATTTCTACACTCATTGATCAACGTATGTATATGTGATATTGATCCGTCAAGCCATGCATCAGTGAGCGATGCATAAAGGCCAAATGTCACTTTTCAAAAGTTACAAGGGTCATTTTGGGGAATTGTGATAATGCAGGATGTGACGCAATTTCTGGTTTCTTGGTGAGAATAAATAACGCGCAATTCATGTTAATTATCTAATCGTTTGACCCCTACACTCCCCTGACACTATTCCATATTTTACGCTTCAATGAGCTCAATTTAATAAATTTCCATATTTCTCATTTTGAAAATTGTAACATCCATTCAGTTATTGAAAAAATTGAAACTCCGGTATTTTTTTTTCAGCCAAATTTACTCTTTACATTTGTACGAACATAAGAAGGTTTTACCCCATGTCATGTTTGAGTGAGCACACTTTATAAAACAAAGCAAAAATGCCATATTACATTATTTTGGCATTAAGAGATGACTCCTGTGACTTTTTGAAAAAAGTGCATTTGTCACTCTTTTAATCATGCTCACTCATAGCATGACGCTGGACGATTCAACTCACATATTCACACAGAAGTTAATCACTGAGTGCAGAAACCACTCTTGCCGGAAATTTTTCGCCGCACAAACTTACCTTTGTTAAAAATTATGGATATGTTTGAAAAAAGGGTGGTAGTTACTTTTTTTTGTTGTGTTTTCATAAGAATCACCTTTGCAAAAAAAAATGACTACATATTAAAAAAACAATATAACTCATTCAGGATTGCTCAGTTGGAGAAATAATCCCACTTAGACATACTATCGGGAGAAAATCCGTCATCACCCTGCTGGTCAGTTATAGGCCATGCATATTACCCTAGCCGATCCCACCACTGGCCAGCCCTTCATACTCCTCACACCGAAGCACACTCCCAACAATTAGATCGTTGGCCAACGATGGAATATAGCGCAGGTAAGTTAAGGCACTGTATCATAGTTCAGATACTGGCGATTGACAGATTAGTCAATGCGTCTGCGCAATCTCAATGGGAAGAGCATTTGATACCAGTTTTTAAAGAAAAGACCGCAAATCCTCCAAATTAGGCCTATACGTACAGGCTGCACAATTTGGACTCACCAAACTATGATTATACATGTTTTTTAAGTTATTTAGTTGAATTATCGACCATGTACCATTTGTATGACTCTGCTGAAAGTGTGAAATGCCGGTCTGCCATGCCAGATGCCACTCTATGTGGCTTTCACCCATCGCGTTCTTGTAAATTCTCCCTTGCTATAGGTAGCTGAATCCATCTTCATCTAGCTGGGTTTCTAAACCGTCTGGTAAAGGTCTGGTATTCAGTTGGGTTTTTTTATTTTTTTTTGGGGGGGTGGGGGCTTCAGTTCCCAGAACTAATGTAAATGGAACATGTAACAATTTGGATACAATGTATAATTTCAATTGAATAAGTAACTAAATAATCACCATTTGAACTGATGAGTGACCTCCCTGCCTTTGACCTGTTGGAATATAATGTTCTTGCTCTGACACATGCCCAAGTGACTCATTAATAGAAAAAAGCTAGAAACTTATTTTGTATTGTAACAGATTCACATTTAATATTCACATGTCAGCGAGTAACTGTTAGGGCTGGAAAAACCTCCAGGCTTTCGCGAACAAAATTATATCCGCGCTTTTTGATTTGATTATCACCGCCCTTAACAAATTAGTGTGGCTGCCAGACATACCCTACAGCATAAGAAAAAAACCAAGGCTGCAACTTTGCAACCTTGAAAGATGCAGATCCCAATGTCACACTGGGAGCCACCTATAAAAGATTGCAACCTTGCAATCTTTCTGAAAAGCGTGCAAAAGATTTTTTTTTTTTTTTTTTTTTTTTTTTTTTTTTTTTTTTTTTTTTTTTTTTTTTTTTTTTTTTTTTTTTTTTTTTTGTTTTTTTTTTTTGTTTTTTTTTTTTTTTTTTTTTTTTTGCATTATAGAAAATAAAAAAGTATTCTTTCTTTTTCTGGCAAACTGTGTGTTATTGTGTTGAACCGCAATTTACGTTAATCCCATGGCTTAATTTATAGTATTTACATTATATAACACTTTATTAATTAACATTTACAAATATTTAACCAAATATTTTAAAAATCCCCTACAAAATAATGACGGGGCTCGAACCTGCGACTTTTCCGCACGTGAGGACGCTCTTACCCACTTGACCATCACACCGCCTAGGCCGTAAGGTGTTTTATTTTCAACTAATTATATTGTAATTGAAGCCGAAGGTGCATTATTTTCATCTTTTAAGGTGCAAAACTTGAAGCTATAGGCCGTTTTCGTACAATACTTATTCAAATTCCCATGCATACCTTTTAAACGAAGGTTGTTACTCGAACAACCTGAAAGCTTTGCGATGAGCTCGTCCCGACATAGAAAACTATATAATTTATGCAACTTGCATTTTCAGTCTTGAAATTGTATTCATGAAACAAGAATGACTCATCACCAGGCTTCGAAGAGAAAACATCCACAAATTTTGAATAACATCTATGACATGGTCTAATTGGAGGCAAAATGTTCACGACTCAAGGTTGCAAACTTGCAAAATAGTGGGGTGGGCGGAGCGCTAGCCAGCCGTGAAGTGCAATTTGGCCGAATACCGGGGGAAAATTGCTCTGGCACCTATTTCCGGCAGCATTGCCATATTGTATCGCACCTTTATTTTTTAGTGTGTATCGTCATGGGAAAATCTAAGCATAGAGGATAATGTGCGAAAAAAGAAAAAAAAATGTTCTTCGGGAGTCGACAAAACGATTGAGATCTCTGACTAGAAAGAAAATGACATTTTCATACAGTCTTCACAAAGACATGGTGGCGGATATCCTCGAGATGGTTACAGTTACAAGAGTGTTTAATCACATGACATCGTGATTTATCTCAATTAAAAAAAAAGAGGCCTTTCGCAAGATTATGGATTTTATTACTTGGAATTGAGACTAAGGGCGAAAGTCGACAGCCTGCGTACAAAGAGGAAGGTGCTAGCTGGTATGGTACGCGCTTTGGCGATTTTTTTTTCAAAGTTTAGTTATCGTGTGATGATATCTCAGCAGTAAAACAAAGTCAAGGAAAAGTCAAAGAAGGAAGTACTATAGGTAAACCAAGCATAAAAATATGGAGAGAGGATGCTATAAGAATT
>JZLH01S0330476.1:0-11165 GCA_001188425.1 Eucidaris tribuloides | reverse complement strand
TCTATAATTTTAGGACCTGGGTTAAAATCCCAAATTCTAGTATTGTCATCAACGCGCTATTATTATTCTTCAATTGACATAAGCATAGGCTATAGTCTATTCGTACCATATTCGCAAAATCTAAATAAAAATCAAAATAAGACTCAATGTAACACTCATTATTGTTAAAGAACATCATGAACCACTGTTTATGATGTTTTTGAATAAGACCAAACGCATTCATTCATTAATAACATTGTTTCTATTCAAATATTGAAACACCTGTGCTCTGGAAAATTTGTCGATTTGATACAAGAATTATTAGTATATATGCAATTAATTAGAATATGCACGGTTTAGGTACATTTCTTTGTTGCGACGCCATAGAAAGCCGAATTGATGTCATCATATTGGTTCACTGATAATGTAGGGACATATTATAGCTGAATCACGGATGACTTTCATGTTGGCGAATACAACGTGGCGCGACACACTGCAAGTGGTTCGTATACTTTGTGAACACAGCTAGAGTTCGGACACAAACGTATTAGTGACGTCATACATTGGTTCTCTGTTGCACAGTTTTGGTACCTCTTCTTTTGTTAAATTGTTTTTGACTGCTGTTGATAGGGACCTACATGAAATTTATTTGCGATTTAAAAATGTGTAGCATCCATGAATATGGCAACTTTTATGCATAAGTTTTAAGCACAGTATTGTTTACAGATCAAGACATGAATACTGAAATAATGCTAGTGCAGTAACTCGGTTCAGAGGGTCTGGCATGCCTGGAACACACACTCAGGGGTAGTTGGTTTTGATGGCATTTTTCAAATTCTCGATAATTACTAATTACGCAGACAAGTCGTTCGTAAGTATCCTAAGGGAATGAGCAATGTTTTGTTGTGCTTCTGGATGGCTGCAAAAGTGATACCTTGCCCTTTAGTCTCTTCTGGTTTTGTTACAATGTACAGATCTGGTGTGATCGATGTGCAAATGTTCGGTACTTGTGTACTCATCAAAAGTTCTGCGATTAATTCAGAAGTCACATTATTTTGGAAGTGTTCCCATAAATTTGGAGATGATTGACAACATAACTTCATCAGCACCACCACCGATAGATCCCAATCTGCATGGAGAAATAAAAGGAGAAAAATAAACAAATAATGACATTCGCATTCACTGCACTACAGGTCTTAGGTGTGTTATATGGACCGTTTTCTCGAAAGGACGCCAAATGCTTGTGTGATAAAATGACTTTGCATGTTGTTATCTGCGTATGCGGTAATTAATGCTTGTGCGATATATGAGTTTGCATATTGTTATCTGCGTATTCGCTAATTAATGCTTGTGCGATAGATGCAGTTTGCATGTTGTTATCTGCGTATGTGCCAATTAATGCTTGTGCGACAGATAAGTTTGAATGTTGTTTCTGCGTATGCGCTAATTATTGCTTGTGCGAAAGATAAGTTTGCATGTTGTTATCTGCGTATGCGCTTATTGTTGCTTGTGCGATAGATAAGTTTGCATGTTGTTATCTGCGTATGCGCTAATTATTGCTTGTGCGATAGATAAGTATGAATGTTGTTATCTGCGTATGCGCTTATTATTGCTTGTGCGATAGATGACTTTGCATGTTGTTATCTGCGTATGCGCTTATTATTGCTTGTGCGATAGATGACTTTGCATGTTGTTATCTGCGTATGCGCTAATTATTGCTTGTGCGATATATAAGTTTGTTATCTGCGTATGCGCTTATTATTGCTTGTGCAATAGATGAGTTTGCATGTTGTATTTTGCGTATGCGTTAATTATTGTTTGTGCAATAGATAAGTTTGCATGTTGTTATCTGCGTATGCGCTTATTATTGCTTGTGCGATAGATGAGTTTGCATGTTGTTATCTGCGTATGCGCTAATTATTGCTTGTGCGTTAGATAAGTTTGCATGTTGTTACCTGCATATGCGCTAATTATTGCTTGTGCGATAGATAAATTTGCATGTTGTTATCTACGTTTGCGCTAATTATTGCTTGTGCGATAGATGAGTTTGCATGTTGTTATCTGCGTATGTGCCACTTAATGCTTGTGCGATAGATGAGTTTGCATGTTGTTATCTGCGTATGTGCCACTTAATGCTTGTGCGATAGATGAGTTTGCATGTTGTTATCTGCGTATGTGCCACTTAATGCTTGTGCGATAGATGAGTTTGCATGTTGTTATCTGCGTATGTGCCACTTAATGCTTGTGCGATAGATGAGTTTGCATGTTGTTATCTGCGTATGTGCCACTTAATGCTTGTGCGATAGATGAGTTTGCATGTTGTTATCTGCGTATGTGCCACTTAATGCTTGTGCGATAGATGAGTTTGCATGTTGTTATCTGCGTATGTGCCACTTAATGCTTGTGCGATAGATGAGTTTGCGTGTTATTATCTCTGCACGCGCAAATTCCAGTTAAAGACAAGATCACGGTCACCCGAGCCTATAAACTTGATCAAAGGTCTCCAGGTCTACCTTTTTGTTTCCAAAAGTACCTTTAAAACAGTTTGGCCAAAACTTTGTATGGTCAGGTAAATGGACAACGTGACTGGTAATTTATTCCGCACATAACGGGGAGAGGTAGAAAAGACTGGTAAGCAGTCACTTCAAATCAAAAGATAAAAAATATGTATTATCTTTAGAGGTCTCCATTATCCCTAACTCATTAATTTTCAGGAAAATCTGAGACCCACGACCCTGGCACTGGTCACTATACAGGGTGGCCCAGAAAGAATGCTACACATACGATCGTTAATTTCTTCAACATCATGAACAAAATGTCATTAATTGTTATTTCATTTGTGAGAACATTCTTTTTCCAACAAAATGATACCATGATCATTGATTTTGATTAAGGCGTTTGTATCCTAGGACCATTTTTCTGAGGCAATGTAATTTCCGAAATTTGTTTCTTCTCAACTCCCGCGAACCTGGGAACCCCAAAATATTCCCACGTAACAGCGTGCCATAGAATAAGTGGGGAGACAGACGACTGGAGTGCCTCGCTTTGACACGGAAGACAATGGTAAGGTATGGCTTATATTGTCATTGCACCTGGATAGTGCTGCCCATTCCATGGCAAGTCGTTACGCGAGAATATTTCGTTGTTCTGATGATCGCTAAGTTGAAAAAAAAAATAGCAAATTTAGGAAATTACAGAATCCAAACGCCTTAATCAAAATCAATGATCATGGTATCATTTTGTTGGAAAAAGAATGTTCTAACCCATGAAATAATCACCAATAACATTTTGTGGATGATGTTGAAGAAATTAACGATCGCATGTGTAGCATTCTTTTTGGGCCACGCTGTATTGGAGCTGCACAACCTCCGTTGGATCTGTTGCTGAATTAAGAAGGCAGTTCGTAAATGAACAATGCGGACGGTCAAAACGAAACAATACTGCTACATTGTGTCTCTATTGTATATCAGTTATCTTTGTCTTCCAAGGGCTCATTTCATTAAACCTAGCTCATATGCCTCTTGAGCAACTCGCCTTGTATCTCTGAAATATCTGGAGATTGGCATGTCCGAGGTGAACCCCATCCCACCGAAGTACTGGAGACACGAATCGGCCACCTCTCGGGTCAGTCGTCCTCCCTTCAGCTTGGCCATGGAGGCAAGTTTGGTCACGTCTTGGCCTTGTATGTACAAAGCTATTGAACAACAGAAAGAATAAAGAAGAAAGACAAAAAATAACTTTTACTACTAAAATGTCTTGTTTTGGTTGATAAATCGGAGCGTTTCAATTCTACTGCATCTTTAAAAGCAAGTCTAAGGCCTGTGATTTCATTCAGCACAATGTCCCTTTATGAAGTAAATTATGACCTGTTAAAACAGTTAGAATCTAAGCCTTCTTATTGTTGATCGAAAGCCGTGAATTATTTTCTCCCAAGTTACGTCAGTGTGTTCGTACCTTGCTATCAATAACACGTTGAAAGCAGTATCGTATATGCATGATGTAACCACATACCGTAGATATATTGCCCCCCCCCCCAAAAAAAAAAAAATGCTATGGATTATTATTTCGCGATTGTATTACTTGGCACAGTACCAGTGTAAATGTCAATTGAAGGGAATTCCAAAATTCTAACTCCTTTAAGAAGTACGAGATTTTTTTGATTGACTTGTCTCCCCGTTTTACGAAAGTACGTCGTGCGCATGGCAAAATGTCGTTAGAGCAAAAAGGTGTGCTTGGCAGAATGTCGTTAGCAAGTGTTCTAAGCAGAATGTCGTTAACATTAAATTGAATCTAACTTGACCCCCAAAAAATTATTCCATATTTCTGCCAAATATACTTATAAAAGGACCTAAAGATCACAATACTTGATTTCATGTGAAATAAGCCAATGGTTGTAACATTACAAGCAATTTACTGTTAATGACATTCTGTTTTCAGCACATGCTAACGACATTCTGCCATGAACACCTTTTTGCTCTAACGACATTCTGCCATGCGCACAATTCGGTCGTTAGTGAAATTCCCCACACTCGTTCACTTTGAAACAGTCCAAAGGCAAAACTGATCATACGATCATACGGATTGATCATTTTTAGTACATTATTATTATCATTATTATTATTATTATTATTATTATTATTATTATTATTATTATTATTATTAGTTATCTTGATTTGTTGTACAGAATTGTAGTAAACGAATAATAACAAGCAATTTATAAGTGTGTGCCAATAAATTGTTTAAAACTCGAGCCGTGAGCCCTGTAATCAGAAGACCCTCAGGCATCTCGACTTCAGTCTCGTAAGCTCGCAGAGCGAAATGTACCAGCTTGGGTTATGCGAGGACTGGTCTTGCCAAAGATTTTACGTTGCTCTGGTGTAGTTCGAATGGTACCGAAGGCGGTAATCCATTTTCTAATGGCATCAAACCGCCTAGAGGATGGACACCGAAAAGACATTAAAAGTTACAAGTACGAACAGACCAAACATGAAAACGTTATATTTATGATGTAGGAAGATGTGGTTGCCGTCAAAATTTAACGACGATATACAGACTCTCACATCGTTACTGTGCAATTATTGATGTTACTGAAAACACGTTTGACATCATGTTTGCTTGTTTCTTACATAGGAGTATCCTGGTCTTTATACATTATGCAGTATGTGATGGAATAGAATTGCGCATCTTTAAAACTATATGGTATTACCACCGCATCAAGTAACATATCGTCTATATCGTCTAAACTGTGATATCGTGATTACAAAGTCTATATCTATCTATCTATCTATCTATCTATCTATCTATCTATCTATCTATCTATCTATCTATCTATCTATCTATCTATCTATCTCTATCTATCTACATGTATCTATCTATCTATCTATCTATCTATCTATCTATCTATCTATCTATCTATCTATTTTTGTATCTATGTATACATTTATCTATCTATGTTTTTATCTATGTAATTATTTATCTACGGTATATCTATCTATCTACCTATCTATCTATTCAGATTTAGATTCAAATTCATTATTTTTATTGTCCTCAGCGGAAATTCACTTTGTTGGCACATACAATATTTACATAAATTATACTACACAATGCAAATACAAATTCAATTGATACACACATATTTACACAAAACACACAAATACAGTTTCTGTTATAGTCATCGTACACAAATTAATTCATTTAGGTATATAATATTGTGATTAAAAGTGGTGAGCAGAATTATTATTGCCATTGTTATTGTCATTATTTCAATAGTTATATTGTTGTCCATATATAATAATATTACATGTATTATAGCTTACGATATGTTAAACTAGTTGAAGAGGTGGAATTTAATCTATCTATCTATCTATCTATCTATCTATCTATCTATCTATCTATCTATCTAAATCTATATAATTATATATTTATATATATTTGTATACTGTCTATAGTATTATCTCTGTAATATTATCTGCCTATCTATCTATCTATCTATCTATCTATCTATCTATCTATCTATCTATCTATCCGTCTGTTTATCCGTCTATCTATATACTGTCTATAGTATTTATGTTTGTACTTTTTAGTTATAAATCTTTTACGTATCCATCTAACTCTAAGGATGTGTGTATGTAACTATGTACCTCCACTAGTCCATTCATATAATTACCGAGTTATTGCATCTTATTAATGCATGTAGTTTCCACTGAACTATACCTCACCTGTTTGAGTTTGAGTTTATTTTATTTTCCATTTTTTGTCATCATCATCATCATACAAATTATATTAAAAATACATGAAATATAAATATATACATATATAATACAATTATTAGGAACTTAAAAAATCATACAATTTTTCATTTCTATAATTACATACCAAACTTTAATTATGTCAAAAGTTTTCATCTGAGTAAAAATGTGATAATACAGTTGTATCTCACCTGTAGCGATTACAAATAATCTCTCCTCCTGAAATTGAAGCATCTGATACATAAAGCCCGCCCCCTCTTGGCCAATTAGGTAGCTCTGGGGTACGCGAACGTCTTCGAAAAATAGCTCAGCGGTGTCTGATGAATGCATGCCAAGCTTGTCAATTCTCTTGCCTCTCACCACACCTATGAGAATGAAAGCGAAATGATTTCAAAAATAAAATCAGTCCGTGTTTATAGTTACTTGGTTGCAATAAAGTAAATTGTGATTTTATTATAACTATGAAGTTAGACCCGCGTTTTCAGAAACTAGATTATATAATGTTAATAACTTAACCATATGTAATAATATGTTTCCAGATGTGTGATTCAATAAAATTAGAACAAACAGAAATATCCCTTTTGATGTCGATCGTCTTGATTAACAAACAGGACTTCTTTGTTTTGGGTTTGTAAAGTACTTGGCTAATAAAAAGGTTACTCGGGAGGGTTAAAGCCACAGGCCACAGTTTTACAAAAAAGGTCATAATCCGCCATGCTCCAAAGTGTCTTTGATAAGGTCTAAAAAATGCCTTGAAAAAAAGGTATTTCAAAATGATATTCATGGGTGACGTTCATTCATGCATATCTTGCCAAAGGCAGCATAACTTTCCACATTTTTGTATTCTAAGGTGCTTATATTTCCGTTTAGCCTAAGCACTACTATGTAGCTCAGATATCACAGTTTGACCTTTTTATTTTTCAAATTGAAGCTCCACAGTGTTAGCCTGTGTCTTTAACGTACTAGTACTCTTTGAACTTAAAGAATAAATAGGCTTCACACTTTATACAAAATTAACAAGTTCTTGCTTACCAGAGCATTTTATTCATCATTCACCAAATGTTAACTCTTAAAAGTTGAAAGTAAAGTTGTGGGTTTAAATAATTATTATAGACTTGGAAAAACGCCTTCAATACGTTCTCTCAAGAATTTACCCATCATCGGACCCTATCACACAGATGTGAACCACCTCCACTCACTGGTCAGTATTTTTAGCCCGGCGGCCAAGTTGCTTAAAACGGGATATCGTCCTTCCAGATACCCTTTCGTGCTCCTGGGTGGTGGGAGGTATTACGAATGAAGCGTCTTATCCATTGATACAGACGCCGCGATGGGACTCGAACCGAGATCTCTCACTCGAGAAACCACTCAGCCACGTCTTCAGTTGTACTGAAGACAATAGCGTATTTAGTTAAAATGTGTTTTATTCGAGAAATGCTCGAAATCAGCTCTCAATAAAGTCAGCAAATCAGTGAGATGACTTCATCGGTTGTCCGGTACAAGGGCCATAGTATATATGTTCCCTACAGAAGGGCCTTAAAGGTAAATGGCATGATTGGGGTAGTCCTCAACTTGGGCTGAAACTACTCTAGAATCAAGTAAACTATGCAAGGATTCTCATGTGAAACTCTTGTAGTCAAACGTTGACTCATTCTACTATTGTCAATATACCTGGTGGCAGGCAAACCTGCTGTGTGGCTCTCTATGGGTCCTATTTTTGTCGTGACCCAATAGAATTAATGTTCATGCTTAATTCTCCTTAAGTAAACAAATTACAGACAAATCCTCCCAGGTGGGAGATCCACTCCTGCTAGTGTATAGTTGGTGTATATTTCAACTCATTTGGTTCTTGAGGCATTTTCAAGTGTTTCCAATCATGTCACTAACCTTTAACACTAAATTATCTCTTACTTGAAAACCATTGGCTCTTTCACACGAAATCAAAGTAGTGTGAAATTTTTAGATCCTTCTGTTAGTCTGTTAAGTGCAAATATCAATTAAGGCAATATTTCTTAGATTAGAGAAATTTACGTTTAAGGCCCTTCTGTCGGGAACATTTGTTAGGGCCCTTCTGCCGGACAATTTGACGACTTACCTTTTGAATCAAGAGGCACAGCGATGAGGGATTTATTTTTGTGAGGTGCGCCCTCACCGGTGTTAGTTAACAGACATATCCAGTCTGCCTGGTGGCCATTTGTGATCCACATCTTACTTCCATTGATGACGTAATCATCACCACGCTTCTCTGCTTTTGTTTTAATGCCTGAAAGAGTAATTGTCGAAAACCGAATAAATTTGCAACGATCTGTCTTCTAGAATAGTAGTCGATTTGATATGATTAATTGATTTCATTACATTGTTTTTATTTGTCATGTCTGTTTCAAAATATATATTCTTAAAACTCTAAACATTCAATTAATATATCACGATTAATGCTCATTAATATCCTTCGATTTTAAGACTAAAATTTACAACGTGATATTTTTACTACTCTAATAACTCCCAGAGGTTATAAATCAGAATTAAGATTGATTAGAATTTGTTTTTCAAATTAATTTTACTTTCGCAATTTATTGATGACGGTAATATTTTTAAGCAACCTGTCTTCAAACGATCCAATAATTTTGAAGAAAGAAAATGGTAAAAATCCCCAAGATTACCATTATTATACATACGGTGATATACGCTAGAAAATACACCAGCGAACAGTTTGTTTACAAGTACATTGCAACAGTGATCAACATTATTTGTATATCGTGTAATGATAAGTTGCATGGCAGATAGGTCATTGCATCAGTTTGTAGGCACTATTCGTTTAAACTCACCAAGTAATACAATCTATAATTCAGCTTTAGACTCCATTTTTATGATTTTTTCACTCCTTGAAATCACTTTTTGATTCAATTCACCGGCAATATGGATGGGCCGTGACATCACTGTCTTTGACGGTATTGACTTTTGGGGAACCAATATGGCGTTTATGTGACCATATCGCGGAGTAGACCAATCTTCGGACTTTTCTTCCCGTCAACTTAGTAAGGGTCAGTGGAAGTGACACACTGCAAGGCAGTAAACCGGAATGGCCAAGTATTTTGATTCACTTTTGTTCCATTGTTGTAGAAACATCGTAGTCTGCAGCATGTATTATTATTTTTCTTACCTAGTATGCAGTTTTAAACAATTTACTAGTGTGCAATTGAAGAAGTACTTAAGTCACATTTTGACGAAATTGGGTCAGTGATTGTTTTGAAGTCGTTACATGCCGGGAAATGTTTTGACAAAATTTTGGTCAATTTGACCCTTCCCTAGTACGGGTCAGGGGAGGGGTCAACTGGGATCAAATTTTTAACTTGGTCTAATTTCTTAAAATGTATCTCAAATTACTCGACTAGTTACAAGGATAATTTATCATGTATTTTGTGCTTTATTGATGAGATTTGGGGTCACTTCCGGTCAAATGTCAAATGAGGTCAAATTTAAAACAACGTCCAAATTTGAAAATTGCATATCAAATTGTCCGTCGTACGGAGGACATTCCAAAAATATATACAATTAAGTGTTTTTGACATTCATTTATTCGATAAATGCATTTGTTTGACAATGTTTGTTTTTGTCCTATATTCATCTTTTATTGTGTCAATTAACTTCACCAAGTTTGAATGTACAACTCAAACAATATTGTGATCTGTAGATAAATTTGAAAACTTTGAGCCTTTGTTTCTCAAAAGTATTATTTTGTGAATTCAGTACTTCTTATTCTACAGTCTTCAATTGTAATTTGTGTTGGACCATCATTTTGAAATGTATGAGAATAAATAAATAAATAAATAGGCCTAATAATAAATACGTATATACCAGGACGTTGCCCTATAGAGATACCCAATTTAGAGTTGAATTGAATCATTCAATATACATTCCGATAAAACACTATATTGTGATCATTTGGGTATAGCAATCTATGATCCCGCTTTCGTTTGCAGTATAAACAATCTGAAATGAAATAAGAAGTAATTTACTCGACACATCGGATCCTGCTCCTGATTCGCTGACACCAAGACACGCCACCACGTCACCAGCTATGGATGGTGCGAGGAACTGTCTCTTCAACGCATCACTACCAAATCTGGAGGAAAAAACAAAGATCACTGCATAATCTGTCCACACTCCAGACAAGAAGGGTTTTTTGCCTTGATGGGACTGTTTAGGTGGAGCAAAAGGAGGAGGAGGCACAGCCCATCCCGGTGCCACGCCCCTGCATGCTACCTATGAAATGACTATCTGTCAAATATTTTTTCCGTAATTTGTTTTCAAATCCTTTAGAGAGGTTTTTGTTTTTTTTTTGTTTTTTTAATAGGAATGGGTACATTAAACATCCTCCAAGTCTTAACAAGAAATTGTCCTCAATAAGGCCAATCTTACACCTTACCTACAAATTGTGCGTTTGTTTTTTAAGGGCTTCCACATAAAATACTGTATCGTCAAGGACCAGACCAATTCTTTTGAGAGCCAGGCAGTTATAAAGAATGAATATTCTGAAGTCTATGCAATTAAAACAAACCTTCAGATGTATTATTTAGAACAATGTCATACAGGATTTCCATGTTTTAACGAAACTTTTGTTCAATCATCTTTCTTAGTATGACATAAGATAGACAGTCACCAGTACATTCTAATAAAAAAAAATGGTTCGCAAAAGGTTCTCACAATAGAGGTACAAATTTTTGGTGCTTTTTAGAACTGCTTTGACGTAGAAAAGTTTTTATGAGCACCATATTGCCTGGAAAGGTGCTGACAAAAACTTTTGTCGGTCCAAAAGGTGCTCATTAGCACCCAAATAAATGATTCTGCTAAAATGGTTCTGAAACGAACCTTTTTCTTAAAGGTAGGGAATCTCATTTGCAACCATCCCAAGACACAACAAAACATTATTCATGTCTT
>JZLH01S0330445.1:2042-26138 GCA_001188425.1 Eucidaris tribuloides | reverse complement strand
TATACATGTTAGTAGAGGACCAGCCTGTAGGTCCCGTGACCAAAGTCTGGGAACAAAGGTTTGAAAGTGGTTTGGGGTTCCCTGATGGATTCTGAACATTTTTGACTGGGCTGGCCGCTTCGAACTTCCGGGCATTTTGGGTAGGGGTCAATTAAAGTTCACACAGGGGCCAAAAATCCAAGTTGTCTAAATTGTATCAACATGCATATCAAATTACTCGTCTATTCACAAGGATTCCAAAAATGTATACTTTGTTATGTATCCGATGTCAAATGAGGGCGCTACAGCCCAAAATATGAAAAGGTCAACGCACTTTCGATGTCGGGTCAAAATGGTACTTTGACCAATTTTGATGATTCTGGTGTCTAATCCTACATTTTCCTACATGAGAAATACAATTATGTACTTTTTAAATGTAAAAATTGGATTCTTAACCTTGAAATTAAAAAAAAATGGCACGCCATAATAAGTCTATGCAGCAATATGCCATATATTATCATATGACATCATTATGACGTTATCTTATGCTTTAAATTTCAAGGTTAAGATTCAATCTTTTTTAGTTAAAAAGTATATAGTTGAATTTCTCATGCAGGAAAACATATAATTAGACACCAGAATCATCAAAATTGGTCAAGGAACCATTTTGACCCGACATCGAAAGTGCCGTTGACCTTTTCATGTTTTGGGCTGTAGCGACCTCATTTGACATCGGATGCATAACAAAGTATACATTTTTGGAATCCTTGTGAGTAGACAAGTAATTTGATATGTATGTTGACACTATTTAGACAACTTTGATTTTTGACCCCTGTGTGAACTTTAATTGACCCCTACCCAAAATGCCCGGAAGTTCGAAGCGACCAGCCCAAGTCAGAAATGTTCAAACTCCATCAGGGATCCCGAAACCACTTTCAAACCTTTGTTCCCAGACTTTGGTCACGGGACCTACAGGCTGGTCCTCTACTATGTAGCAAAGTAATCATCATGGTCTCAAGGAGTTCATTATGATAGTCTACTCTTAAAATTTTAGCTAATGTAGTTTAAGTTGGTTGTAGTTAGCTTTCTTCTTTGTCCTGTGTTTTTTACTACAACATACATGTACAATGTATATAAATTACAAGTATATTTATAACTGGCATTGCAGAAGTTCATTATGTATGGTTAACATATATAGATTTTTTTTTTACAGAATGGAAGAGGCACATTCCTCATTCCTCAACATTGTGCAATATTAGAATAATGTATGCATTATCATTACATGTGTTTTATTTTTATGTGGTATACAGTGCACTCTCGTTATAAAGAAGTCCTCGAGACCCATGAAATTTGTTCTTTATAACGAAATTTCTTTATATCAGGGTTGCAAAAACAATAGAATACAGAGGAATCAGAATTTGGACCGGTGATTTTACTTCTTATAATGAAATTTGGTTATATCAGTGTTCTTTATAAGCGAGAGTGCACTGTATAATGTTTGTTGATCATCATTTTTGTCTTTGGACTTTTTTTTTGTTTTTTAATAAACCTAATTTGAATTGAGATTAAATTGAATTGTCTGAGCCTCATGAATTATTGTTTTGGGAAGTTGTTCCTGTTAACTGTGTGGTGTATGAAATATTTCAGATGAGATTGTGGAATGTGCGCCTATATGTATATGCGGGTATATATAAGTTCTCATTTCTTTAAAACTTGTGATCACATGAACACATTTTACGTAGCAGAAGTGATACATACATGTAATTTGTTCAAATTCACTATTACTGATATTATAATTTTCACTGTTCATTTTGTATACATTTGTGTGCAAGTATCTGTTCTGCATGCTGTGCTGTTTGGGTGATTGTGAGCGTGAGTGTGTCTGTTAATGGGGAAATGCAATTTGGCATCCGAGGTGAGCGTGAAAAGTGTGCTTGGGAGGGTAATATTGCACCCTAAAAGGTGCATGTATGCGTAAGGGGGCAACATTGCACCATGGTGCAATTTTGACCCTGTGGGTACGGAGACATAAGGTGCAGTTGCACCCAGGGTGCAGCATGTTTATCCACGGGTGCCAATATTGTACCCCAGGTGCAGAATGAACCCATGGGGTGCATTGCACCTATGTGCATTGCTTTATGATGTGTTCACCCTGGGGTGCGGGTGCAGGCGTTGCACCCTTAGGGTGCAGCACGATTTGACCCTGGAGTGTTTATTTGTACTAGGGTGCTAATTGACCCTGTATGGCGTGCACTTTTGCCCTTCGGTGGGGTGCCAAAGTTGCCGTATAGGGTATGATCTTAGCGACAAGCTGTGACCTTATAGTGGTGCAAGTTGACCGTATTTTTCGTGCTGTAGGGGGAGGGGAGGGAGGACTCTCCCACACCAGCCCCCGCTTAGTCGCTTCGCTCCCTATTATGTTTCCGTCAAGCACCTAATATCCCCCGTACAATTCTTGTTCTAGAACTGTGTCTGCATGGTTATTCCAACAGGAATACCATTCTAATTTACAACCTCTTGAGTTTCCATGCATAGTACAGGAATCAACGTGTACCAAGAGTCCATAACGACCTTCGAATACAAGCCTACTTCAGAATGAGTCCCTATACTTTTCATTGCCTTAAACACATAATTAATCAAAACTCATTACTTACGCTAAAGGGGGGGGGAGGGGGGGGTTGATGAGTTCTCCCTCGCTCAGCATTCTAATACATTCTAATACATTCTAATACATTAACGGCTACATACATTACAAATAGTGTCCTTTTATTGCGTCTCATAGTTTATTTTGGCTTTTAATAGCAATATGGTCAGCATTTTATATAAAAATAATTTTCACAACATGTTGGGTTTCCTTGAAAAAAAAAACAACCATGAAGCTTGAAAAGATGATAGTATTAATTTATTAGTAATAACAGATCCTCAGTGGAAGTCTGTATCTTAATTTGAAGAGTTGAAATAGTTATGATATCAAGATTGCAAAGTGATGATACAGTATTAGCTTCTTTTGCATCAATTGGTCATAACAAATGTGTTCAAAGTGGCATTCAATACAGTCAAAAGTGGTGACTACAATTAATAAACATGATCTCTCATGGATATTACATAATTTAGATGAGTCAGTATGAGGTTTACAGGCTTTGTATAACTAATGATATGATCTCAATACTGAGAAAATCTACAATACCGGTATTTGGAAAACACTATAGCGCTGACATGAGCTTACTATAAGACAGTACATTACTGAAAATGTTGCTATGATTGACGAAGTACGCTGACATGAGCTTACTAAGACAGTACATTACTGAAAATGTTGCTATGATTGATGAAGTACCTCAGTCGCTTCTGTTGTACTAACTCCTCGAGTTGAAGAATTTTCATTTTCATGTCATGTTCTTCCTGCATGTGTTTCAGTCTAAGCAGATGTTCCTCCGCAGCATATTCTCCTAGATTGCATTCCGAACTTGATGACGGGTGGTTTGTTGGAACGGGAGAAGGTGTCCTCGTGCGGGGCCTTTTGCCTTTGTTGACTCTAGTATAAAACACAAAACAATTATTCCCTAAATTTATGTACGCAGAGTGTGTACATTTACAGAAATTTTCAGGAATACACGATGCGGGTTCATGTTCATGTATGTAAATTCAATATCGGTTCGTAGAATTTCACTTTTAAATCTTTAATGTAACGATGAGATCCTTCCAAACTGTTTCAAATTAACTAATATTCCATTTCAGACAAGGGTTATTATTGATTTCTTTTTACAAACATGTAACACACACAATAACTGACTGAAATTCTTAATACAGAACCGAAAAATAAAATTCGTGTACATTAAGCTTTGTTATGAGAATTTGCTCAGTTAAAAAAAAAAGATGATAATAATAATAATAAAATAAATACAACAAAATTCAACAATTGGGACCAGAACAATTTTTATTAAATACTAACTAAATAAATACTAAATATATAAAAAAAAAATGAATTGTTTTTTTTCTTTTTATAGACCGCTCCTTTTTGAAGGAAGAGTTTGATTTCATACATGTACTTAAAATAAAGCTTGTATAGTAACAAAACACTCTTACGACACTTAAGTGTTGACATAAAGATAACACTTTGTAAATACTTTCAAAATCAGGATTAACCCCTCTGACAACATCCTTAGATACTACTTGTTATGTAATATGTGGGGGGTTGGTCAATGATTATATTGTGGTCAGGTTTGATCAAAATGGGGCATAGACTTTTTGAACTAAATTATATTACCTTTTTTGTTTTGATTAACACTACAACAAGTTTACAACTTTACAACACCTTGTCAGTAGCAATTATTAACCCTACCACGTGTTAAAATCAGCAATGCGCGTGTTAGGGTGTTAATAACTGATAGCAAAAATGGTATTGTAAACGCCTTATGGTGTTAATCAAAAGCAAAGAAGCTAGGTATTTGTACTTGACGTAATCTAGTTCTACAAGGCTACACCCCATCTTGACCAGACCTGACCACAATAAAGTCATTGACCAAACCCTCACACATCACATGACAACCATCTCATCAGAGGTCAGACAGGGGTCACAGGAATGAAAAAAAAAGTAAAGTATATACGTGTTGAAGTGTCAAATAAGTGTTATCCATATTTAACACCTGTCTTAAGAGTAAATTGCAAATTACATAAGGGTATTCAATACCTTTCATTGTGTGTCAGCTGTTGGCCAATGGACGATTGTGAAGTGGTTGCTGATGGTTGATAAGTGTTGGAAGGTGGTAGAAACCTGCTTCTTGGTGGTTGCGAGATGATGATTGGTGGTTGAGAAATGTCGGTTGTAGGTGGTTGACAAGTGTTGGTAGGTGGTTGAAAACTGCCAGTGGTGGGTTGAGAGATGCTTGTATATGGTTGAGAAACGCTTGTAGGTGGCCTGCTTCTTGGTGGTAGAGAAGTGATTGTATATGGTTGAAAACTGCCTCTTAGTGGTTGCAAAGTGCTTGTAGGTGGTTGAGAAATGGTTGTAGGTGGTTGACAAGTGTTGGTAGGTGGTAGAAAACTGCCAGTAGTGGGTTGAGAACTGTTTCTTGGTGGTTGAGAAGTGGTTGTAGGTGGTTGAGAATTGTTTCTTGGTGGTTGGAAAGTGCTTACAAGTGGTTGAAAACTGCCAGTGGTGAGTTGACAGATGATTGTAGGTGATTGAGAACCGCTTGGTTGTTGAGAAGTGCTTGTAGGTTGTTGAAAACCGCCAGTGGTGGGTTGATAGATGCCTGCCGGTGGTTGAGAAATGGTTGTAGGTGGTTGCGAACTGCTTTTTAGTGGTTGAGGAGTTGTTTTAGGTGGTTGAGAAATCCCTTTTGATGACTGCAAAGTGCTTGCAGGTGGTTTGAAACTGCCAGTGGTGGGTCGCGAGATGCTTGTAAGTGGTTGAGAAATGGTTGTAGGTGGTTGCGAACTGCTTTTTGGTGGCTGAGAAGTTGTTATAGGTGGTTCAGAAATGCTTCTTGATGATTGAGAAGTGGTTGTAAGTGGTTGAGACATGCTTCTTGATGGTTGAAAATTACCAGTGGCTAGTTGAGAACTGTTTGTTGGGTTTGAAGATCGTACAGCTGGTTGAGAGATGGTTGTCAGTGGTAGGTTTGTACGAGGTTGAGAAGAATCCGTTTGTTCAGTAGCATCTTCAAGTCGATCTGTCTGTGGTGATTGGCGTGGATTTTGTGGAATATTTTCGAAGTTGGTTCTAGAAAAAAATAGATAATGAAAAAAAATATAAGTATTGCATCAAATGGAATTTCATACCTGATTACAGAACGTGGTTTAAAGGGACGCGCCGCTCGTAATCCATGTACGTTTATTTACCTTACGCTTGCTCCTAAGGCATTGCGTAACACTGAACTCTATGCTACGTAGTGTATAGTTCAGTGGTGCGTAACAACAATCGTGGAGCTGCGAACAGAATTGTCAGTTGGGCTTAGTTCGCCTTCCTTCGGGTGAATACGTGCTGCATAGTAAATTGCACACAATTCGTGCGCGCTCGCTTTCCGAAAGTATACGGGCATTCCCGAATATTACCCGAGTCGGGCCAGGTCCAAACGCCCACGACTTGCGACTTTACGGTCCCTTTAAATGATAAATGAATGAACTACATTATTCCAGTCTTATCAGAATAAACTGGTATCCGGTATACCCTTTTTATCTAATTTTTACAGACTTTTACACATCTGATACGAATGAATCCTGAAATATTTGCCAAATAAAATTCCAGCTTTTTATAAATTAGAAATTGGGGCAACTTATTTTCTGCTTCCCCACGTAGCACATCATCAATGCAAATTTGTTCAGTGCCCTTCAGGCAAGATGTAAGCACCATCTGTTCCATAAAAAAGTAACTCCCCCTTATTAAAAATATCATAACTTTTTAACGAAATAAGTTTGATCAAAATAATTTAGCAGGAGGGTTTCTATACCCATTGACTAAATTCTGTGTGAAACTGTGATTGATCCGTTAAGTCATACATGAGTGAGCATGTGTTAAAGGCAAAATTGTCACTTTTCAAAAGTCACAGAAGTCTTATGCTAAAATTACAGGGAATAGTCGGGTTTTTTTTTGTTTGCTTTACTTATAGTGCTCGCTCAACCATGACATGGTTACAACCTCCTATATTCGTACAACATGACTGTGACGATACCTTTTGCTGAAAAATATACCTGATTTAAATTTTTTTCAACAAACTTAATAGATTTTACAATTTCGAGATTTAGAAATGGTGAATTTTAACTTGAGCTCACTGAACCGTAAAATGTGTTAAAAGTGTCAGAAAGGGTGTAAGGGGATCAAACGATAGATGATTAAAATAAAAAGCGTCTAATCGTTCACCAGAAACAGAATTTGTTGAAATCCTGTGTCACAAATCCCACAAACTGACCCCTCTGAATTTTGAAAGTGACATTTTTGCCTATATGTGCTCACTCTTGCAGGACTTGACAGTTAGTCAATGAGTGCAAAAACACTCTAGTATTTTACTCAAAACTGTTTCGTTAAAAAGTTATGGAATTTTAGAAAAGGGGAGAGATACCTTTTTTATTTTTTATTTTTTATAATACACTGAACTTGACGAATAATAAGCATACTCTTCAGTTGGATAAAACAAAGCATATACATGTACATTTCAACAGAACGTGAGACTGAGAGAGGCTTACCGTTTTACATAGCCTTTTCTGTTATGGATATTGGAGGCGACATCTCTATAGACTTCAGCAAAGCTGTTCCCAGGCAGTCCGAGGTCCTTTATGATCTCTTGTATCAAGTCGTAGGTTCGGCGGTCGTTGACTTGAGTGAGATCCCTACTCCGAACTGCGGCTCGAATCATTATCTGCAGGCATGTAATAAGATGAATTATAATGGTGCTTGTGCATACGAAATAAGTCATTATCATAGGCGCCGGTAGTGGGGGCGGTCGCCCCTCTGTCCAAAACGTGTGGGTGTGTGGGGGGGGGGGGGGGGCAAAATGCATTTTTGCCCCCCAAAATGCCCCCTCCCCTGTAAAAGCCCCCCCCCCCATAAAAAGAGGGAAAGAAGAGTGTGAAAGAGAAACAGAAATGCATGAGCTAAGACGTTTAAAGGCTAATTTATATACACCATCTCAATTTTTCGCTGCGCGCTTCGCGCGCGAACAGACTATCTCAGTTTGCGTTTAACGGTTTTAGCTTTCCGAGGGCTAAGGCTTAAGTTAAAGAAAATCGTGTCAATATCAAAATGTTAACATAAATATAACATGTTGCGTGTAATTGCAAGTTCAGTACACAGGAGTCGCAGGAGTCAGTGGAGTATATAGGCAAGGGCCAAGGCGGGGTGATGCCCCTTGTTGATCGGCAAGTAAAACGGAAATCAAAGTTAAAAAATTGAAATCAAAATAAAAAAGGAAGGTATACGGTTAGAAAACAGATCAATAGGATACATGATATACACCTCTATCCCATGTTATGGAGATGCCAATACTAATGTTCCCCCCCTCCCAAAAAAAAAAAATAAATAAAAATAAAAAATCCCCACCCCCCAAAAAGGGAGAAGAATGGGAAAGAAAACTAAAATGTGTGATCTAAGACTTAATTATACCGTTCAACGACTAATTTTATACCCATTTTAATTTTTGCTGCGCGCTTCACGCGCGAACAGATAATCTCAACTTTCGTTCAATGGTTGTAACTTTTCGAGGGCTAAGGCTATGTTGCCATTGCAATAGCAGCAGGAGTCACAGGAGTCAGTGAAGTAGCCAATATTAGGGCTAAGGAGGGTGATGTCCCCTCTTGATCGGCAAGTAAACAATAGAAATAAAAATAAAAATAGAAATAAAAAAAGAAGGCATAAGTCAATAGAATATAATACCTCTACACCATTTTGTGGAGATGACAATGCTTACTTTCTGCCCCTCCCCCATACACGCCCCCCCCCCGAAAAAAAGTGGGGGAAGAAGAGTGGGAAGGATAAACTAAAATTCTTGAGCTTAGACGTGTTAATTCTAACCTTCAAGGATTTATTTTTTCGCTGCGCGCTACGAATATGAATATCTCAATTTGCGTTAACGGTTGTAGCTTTCTGACGGCTAAGGCAATATTGCTATTGCAATATCCACTACAATTCACAGGAGTCAGCGGCGTACCCTATATTGGTATATTAAACATTTGTCGATACAGGAGACCCGACAAATTTCATGCGCACGTAACATGTTCCAAAAACTGTTGACTAGTTCTTGAAAATGAAAGTAGGTGGGATTGTAACTGAGGGCATGGTTTATCGGTAGACCTAATTCTTTTTACAAATTAACTCGTGACTACAACTTGCAATGGCTGTGAACAAATTGGGGAAACTTTATGAATTGTTAGGGTCAGAAGGCCAGTGAAAATTAGTGAAAAAAAACAACATTTACGTTATTACAAGACAGACAAAATTCGGATCTTGGGCAATTTCACCGAATGACGCAGAACGGCAGAAGAACAAATACTAAACCTTTTATTTAGAGCAAAAAATATGATTAACTAATTCTTATTTTCTCGGAACAAAGGTGCACCAAATGATGCGTTTTATGACTTGAAATTTCAACATTTCCTGAACTAGGGGAGGGTGTTTCCCCCTCCCACAACCCTCCTATATTCATCTCATAACTTCCGATCATTTATAGCTAGTAGCTACACAAAAAGCTTGCCGCAATAGGATTTACTGTATGTATGTGTGTGCGCGCGCGCCGCGTATGTATGTGTGAGTATGTGCGCGCGCGCGTGTGTATGTGTGTGTATGTGTGCGTGCACGTGTGCGTGTGCGTGCGTATGGTCTGTGGTTAATGAGCTATTAATGAGCCTTTCCTTTTAATGGAACTTGAACAAAGTTTGAGAAAAAAGGACTTCTTCTACACCTGGAGAGGATGGGATAGGCTATCAAGTGTATCAGAACCTGCCAATTATAGTCGCAAAGAAGACCCTTCTTCTACTGATAAATAAAATCTGGGAAACGGGTAATATTCCTACTCCTTGCAAACATTCTTTATTAGTTCCAATTCCAAAGCAAGGAAAAGATCCCAGTACAGTATCATCTTACCGTCCTATTTCCTTAACATCGTGTTTTACTAAGTTAATGAAAAGTATATTGTGAATAATAGAGTACCATATTATATTGAAAAACATAGCGTACTTTCTAATGTCCAAAATGGTTTTCGAAAAGGCCGAAGTACAATAAACAACATTATACATTTGGAAAATGAGATCCAAAAGAACTTTAAAACTGGTGTGAAAACGGTGGCAGTTTTTGTCGACTTAGAAATGGCGTATGATACGCTGTGGACGGAGTAGCCTTTTGACAAGGCCCTCTCGCTGTTATGGGCAAGCGAAGCGAACCCAGCCGAGCGCGCAGCGCGAGGCGCTCGCCAGCTCGTTTGAAGGCTGAAACCTTTGTCCGTCGTGCTACGCAAATCAGGGTCTGAACAACCTGTGCTGCAGACTACTACTTCCATAGGCCCTGTGCTATAACTTCTCTGTATGTGGCACGTGCCCTAGTCCACAAGATTAGTCTTGGCTCAAGGCGCTGTGAAATTGTAGTGCCAAAATAAAGTCTGTGCCTGCAGGCTACTCGCCAGCTCGCTTCGCTCGGGATCATAATCGACAAACAGAGATCATCAGCCGCCAGGGCCTCAACAAGAGGTTATGGACGGAGGGACTTATAATAAAATTAAGTCGTTTGGGCCTCCGGGGAAGAATTCTTTCTTTCATTACAATTTTTTTTTAATGCATCGCATCTTTCAAGTGAAAGTAGGTAATGAAATGTCTAGTGTGAGACCAGTAATGAACGGTCTCACACAGGGAAACATTTTAAGTCCTATTTTATTTAACATAATGTTGCATGATATTCCTTTATCTCCTGATGTTTACAATTAATTATATGCAGACGATTGTGTGATGTGGAAATAGGTTACGATATAAATCACGTTCGTCAACTACTCCAAGATTATCTGAGTACTCTGGATACTTGGTTTTCTACATGGGGACTAAATATCTCACACGAGAAAACAGTGCCTATTTTATTTACTCGTGCTTCAAGAAATGTAGATTTCCAGTTATCTCTTGGGGATACAATACTAGAACCTCGAAATGAACATAGATATCTAGGAGTAATTTTTGATAAAAGATTAACTTGGAAATCACATTTGGAAGATATTGTCCGTAGATGTAAATGTCGAATAAATGTTTTGAAAAGTTAAGCCCATGCTAAATGGTGTGGAAACGTTCAAGAATTATTATGGAATGTTTACACAGTTTTAATACGCTCTGTCATTGATTACGCATGTGAAGCCTGACTCTGCTTTGGTAAGCGTCAAGAATATTTTGAATTCAGTACAATACCAGGCCCTTGTGGTTTGCGCAGGTGCTGAGAGGGGTACATCTCTTAGAACCTTACAGGTAGAACCTGGTGAAATGCCATTAGATCTGAGACGAGAAATGCTCAGTATACATGGTATAAAACTCAGAAAGCGAATCGAAAGTGTCACAAATCATCCCCTAGCGAAGGATATTCAGAATTGTTGGTAGTTTAATTTATACAGTGACAAGAACACTCGGGAATCTTTTGGCAAACGAACTTTACAATTGGAAGCAATATTCCAACAAGACATAAACTCCTCAAAAAAAGTTTGGAAATCTGAGTTTGATCGGTTATATCTCCCGTTTCGTAGAAATAATAATTGCAAGCTTGGTATCATTGGAAATATTATTTAATTTTCTTTAAAATGATACCCTACTTGTTATGATTATGCAACCAGGGAAAGGGCGGTGTCTTAAAATGTGGTGTAAAGTGTAAATTGAAAAGCTGCAAAATGACCAAAGTTCGGTTAGTCACCCAATTGTTGTTGTTGTTGATAAGTGAGTTTTCCATTGTCTCTTTGGTTGTTATACACTCTAATGTGAACATTGACATTGATTGAAGAAACACCTGCAAAATAAGCAAGCAACAACAACAAAAAGTGCAAAAAAATGTATGGGCATTACAAACTGGACATAATCTCACGGACCTTTCACCACATTTACACCACAAAGTGATTAAAACAAAAGTGTCAGGAGCTTGATTTGCATGGATTTTCTCAGAGAGAGGGTATCACAAGAATGGACTGTCCTGCATACAGCCCAAACCTCAACCCCATTGAACATTTGTGGGATCAACTTGGCCGGGCTGTACGGAGGAGGGTCACAAATGCAATGACATTGGCAGGTTTGTGTCAATTACTGATTGACGAGTGGAATACCCTCACCCACAGCAACGAATCACAAAGCTCATCAACAGCATGTGGAAGTGGTGCCAAGCGGTGGTGCAGGTACGTGGGTCTTCCACCCGATACTGAACTCTGATCATGTTATTAAAATCAATGAACATTGATGAAATCAAAGATCCACGGGAAGATTAACATGAAAATCCATGCAAATCAAGTCCCTGACACTTTTTTATCACTTTGTTGTGTTAATGTGGTGAGATTAAATGTCTGTGAGATTAAATGCCTTTGAGATTAAATGCCTTATATCCAGTTTTGAAATGCCCATACATGTTTGTTTATTTTGTTGTTTCACTTTTTGTTGTTGTTGTTTGCTTACTTGTGCAGGTATTTCTTTTAATCTATGTCAATGTTCACATTAGAGTGCATAACAACCAAAGAGACATTAAAATACTCAATATCAACAACAACAAAAATTGGGTGTTTTACCGAACATTGGTCATTTTGCAGCTTTTCAATTTACACTTTACACCACATTTTAAGACACCACCCTTTCTCTGGTTGCATAATCACAACAATTAGGGTATCATTTTAAAGAAAATTAAATATTCTTTCCGATGATACCAAGCTTGCATTGATTATTATTACGAAACGGGAGATATAACCGATCAAACTCAAATTTCCAAACTTTTTTTGAGGAGTTTAGAATATTTGCCTCCTGAAATTGTACTGTTTTGGCATCATCAACCTCCTTCAATATCGTTAGAACTAACTGAATCAATTCGGAAAAATGATAGAGTACTATTTCAGAAATAAAAAAAGTTTGGAAATGATCCGTTCGAAGTGGGAGAATCATTTGCATATATACGGACGGTTCCAAATTACCAGGTAATGCCAAAGCTGCTGCTGCCTTTTATGTACCCGAGTATGACTTTATTGAATCCAAAAGAATACAGAAGAATACTTCATCTTTCAGGACTGAACTGGCTGCCATTGTCCTGGCTCTAGATTGGCTAAAACAATTACATACAGTGAATAGAGCAGCCATTTTTAGTGACTCACTTAGTGCTTTGAAAGCCCTGAAAACAATAAAGATGACCATTTTGTTTTAGAGATTTGTTCGTTATGTACATTTTTCATCCATAAAGGTGTATCAATTTACTCAGAATGGTTACCTGGGCACTGTGATATTACAGGTACTGAAAAAGCTGATAAAGCTACGAAACTCGCTTTGAGAAAAACCAAAGTGGAAATTCATAATAAAATCAATATAACTGAATTAAATAGTACTACTTAGATCCCATATACTACAAAATGGCAAAAGAAATGGGAAGAGACATATTCCCCCTTAAAACATATACAGAAACGTGTGTCAGATACGTATCAGTGTGTTCTAAGAAATAGATCAAGTGAATCAGTCTTGCATTGCCTAAAGGCGTCGTCACACTATGACGAATTGGCATTGCGTATCCATTGCGTATGGAACATTTTGACATTCGTTGGCAAACGCTAACGTTCGTTCGGGAGTCGTTTTGACGTCGTTTTTGAGTCGTTTTAATAAGCAATCATACGTTGTTGTTCGTTCCGTACGCTGAAAAATGTTAAGCATGCATAAATTTTTTTGACGTATGCCAAACGTACAAGCCATGCGCAGCGCGTACGCTCTGAAGTTGCAATGCGAACGTTTTATTCGTCAACAGGACGGAAGCGGTAAGTCACTAATACATTTCCATTGATCGACCGTAAGTGAGGCCCTTTCTCTGCGAACGTGTTGCGTGTTGGTAGCGAATTACAAATAAGTTTACTTCTAATTTTCATCCATGTGGGCTTATTATGCTTGTGCTAGATTGTGCTTCAAGTATCTGGGTGTGTTTGTGTGTGTGTGTGTGTGTGTGTGTGTGTGTGTGTGTGTGTGTGTGTGTGTGTGTGTGTGTGTGTGTGTGTCGTCTGTGTGTTTGCACAAGAAAATTGCACACCTTACCCCATGGGGTTTGTTGCTTAAAATAGTGTATACTATGAAAATTTCTACTGGAAATAGAATGAAAATTGTTGTTATCGAATTCGGTATTCATTCACACCGTAGGGGAAAAACTCTTCTGTTCAAAATACCAGATTTTATCAGATTTTATTCTCCATTCTTCCAGAAAAAAGTTTCATCGCAACATCTCCTGATAAATATTTTGTCCATTCGCTCATAACAGTTTTACATACGTTTAAGAATACAAATAGGTTGAAATTCTAACATTAGCTCAATTCCAGATTTTCCATAATTGAATCAATACATGTAAAGAAAAGAAGATCTTCAATTGAAAATTCCTATTTAGTTACCATAAATTGTAATAAGTTATTCTTTTGGGACCAGTAAAATGCACCAGTGTATAACACGTTTTGCAAAAATATGAGCTTATCATTACTTTAAAACCGTTGGCCAGATTTCAGGTATTACTATTTTCTCCACGGAATATTAATTGGGGTAAAGGTTGCCTTTCATGTCAATTTGCCCTAAATTATACCATATGAGTAATTATTAGTTGTCCCTTCCTTTATAACTCTACAAATACAAATCTTGGCTCTCTTGGATTTCGCATACCGGGGGAAATTAGATACCCAAACTCAATGATGGCGACGAAATGACACTGAGTTTCAAGAAGGTATATTTTTGTAAATGCACACAGACCGATGTGATCGACTTGACTTCGCAGACTGTACGCGTGGCGTACGCAAGCATCGTTAGTCGTTCGATTAAGAGATGCTGCTGTCTTAAGTTAATGATAAGTTATGAAATGGTGATGGAGACGTTTTCATAATCGTTTTGATTCGCTGTCAGTACGTGTCGATTCGGTTGAAATTCACCACAGGAATTCATTTCGCGTTGGAATGCTGTGCGTATTTGGAATTTTTCATTTGTTTCGCGTGTACGACAATGCCAATGTCGTCATAGTGTGACGGGGCCTTTTTAGAATGCGCAATAAGGACTAATGAAGATCTGAGAAAGTGGAATAAACATGACTCAGGGCTTTGCTCAAACTGTGGTCGCCCACTAGACGGAAGGGTTCTACATTTTTTAATGATGTTGTTGAAAACAAATTTTACCAATAAGCGATATTTTTCATCTACTAAGTCATCACATTCCGGACCTCCAGAAGGCCGCCGCACGTAGATTTGTGAACTAGAACACAAGACTTTAGTCAGACTTTCAGAGTTGTAATTTATATAGGGCCTAATTACAGTGACGCATAGATACTTGCATACAATTGAACTTGAATTGAATTGAACTGAATTGAATAATGCAAGATTATTTGTCATTTGTTATCCTTGATGATTATTTTCTTCGTATTTGTAGTATGTATATTTTTAATAGTGAAAGAAATATACCTCTCCTTGTAATTGGGGAATTCCTGAATGTTTTTGATGACATATTTTGAGCAAGAATGACTTTACTGATCAGTAACATAAATATAGAATTTGTACATCTTATTTCATAATATATGCGTTTCTCTGCACTTGACATGTGTAACTAAACTCTCATATTTTCTGCTAATATATACTGCACATCAAACCTTAATGTCGCTGACGTTATTTTATGGAGCACTGAATATCTTATTTTTTAAGAAATGTTTTTTGTTTTATTCAGAATCCAGTGCAAAATTACAAAATATGACATTTTCATCACAAAATACTATACAAATAATATTATATTAAAAAAAAACCCGATGGGAATGGCTGGTCCACGCAAGTACACATTTATCGAATCTCATTCAAGACATCCGAGTGGAGTAGCCTTCCACCACCAAGATACAAATTACATGTAGCTGTACATGTTACCGTAGCGTGCTGGGCCAAAGGAAGGTCGCCAGCCGCGTGCCCCAACAGTAGAGGGCGCCAAAACAGTTAATGCCCCTAACGAAACCTCAGCATCATTGAGCCGCACACAGCAAATATCGTGTGCGCCCTAGATGTCTTTGCGCCCCCCCCCCTCCCCAATGCCAAACTGGCTTCTCGCGGCGCACCTGATCATTATGCAATGTCGTTAGACTTCAGAAATATCTACAAAAGATAGTGGTTTTAGCAGTTATACACGAATTTTCAAATGGTTGTTGGTGATCGAATGAAATTCCCCCTACTTAGTTCTCATTTAGCCAATTTCTGCATAAATAAGCCACAATAAAATATATAACAGTGTTTCAGACTGGGGGGGGCTAATTGTATTTCCTCACCTTTGGTGACCCCCCCCCCCCAAATATAAATAATAAATAAATAAAATAATAAAATAAATAAAAATAAAAATAAATTGGTATTTTTTTCGGCAAAGCAAACAGTAGCATGAGTTCCCCCACCCCCCTCCTCGGGGCTGACGCAAGGATCGGAATTCAGGTGAATCTGCTCCCTCTTTGTTAAAGAATCATACATCTGGCCGGAGTTATCTACTTCTCTATCGATTATTTTTTTTACTTCCCAAATAAGTTTCTATTTGTAACAGCAATGAAAAAAAAAATGATGATGATCAGTGAAACTGTAAGCAATAAAACACTCCCAGGTATTCTTTCTTTCTATATCATCTTCCTCCAACGACGTTTGTTTCAAGATAGAGCTGCTTCGAGAGCTTGTCACCTACAAGTCTTGCTAAATTGTTTGGCAAATTCATAGTTGTATATAGGATGCTAAGTATATAGTCTATACGCACGGACGCAGTTACTGTTGTAATATGGAAAACCGACACTGACTTGTCTGCTGCACCAGCAACCGTACTGGAATCATAGATGGTCCGGGAGAGACTCTATCTCTTATGCCTGGAATCGGTTACAGTTCGTTATTCGAAGGTTCGTATTCCGAACCACGTAAATTGCCTATACCTCGATGTTCGTTAGTCCGAAACGAAATAAGGTTCATTACTCCGAAGGTACGTTCGAGCCTTCGGATAACGAAGCCTTCGAATAACGAACATCATCACCCCTGGAATCAGGTATTCCCCTCTATTCACGTGCACAGACTAGAGCTTGGACATTGGGTAAAGGATCAATTGAAAGTTTTCATGAGCAAAATCCGTTGCCTAAGGATTTATCAATTCATTGGTCAAAGTAGATTCACGTCAGCGTTTCATTACGCACTTGATGTAGTATGACATAAATCGTCAAGTCATAAAACCAATCAAATGCGTGAACTCGATGTTGTTTCTGTGTCTTCATCAGTTTTGCGCTAGTTAAAGGGATATTCGCACTAACACACTTACGAAAAATTTCAGACGCATATCGTTTGTTGTCTGAGAAACTTGAACAGCAATGGAACAAGGCTAATAAAGGAAGAATGAACGCAATTAATGAACCACTTAACAATGGAATTGATAATGAAGGGAATGAAAAAGGAAAGATTAAAGAAGGTAATGATCACTGGAAAGGGGGAAAAGGAGAAAAGTGATACTGACAGATGATACAGAAAATATAGAAGGATAACGAAGAAAAACATTCGAATAAAGACCAAAAGAAAAAGGAATAAAAGAAGAGAAATCACGAGGGAAGTTGAGAAACTAAAATGAAGAAGAATAATAAAGCTTGTACAAACAAAGTAGAAAACTAATTATGAGAACATGAAAAGGAAATAGGGAAAAAGGAAAGACATGTTATGAAATGTAGGACTGAAAAAAATTGTAAATGGAAAATAAAAAATGGTTAGATAAAGAGAAAAAGAAATTCTACCAGAAAAAACTTGAACGAAAGGGACATACAATGACAAATAAAGAGAAGTGAGTGAAGATAAGTAACATAACGAATGAAAAAAAGAAAGAAAAACTAACTGAAATGGAAATGATACACAAAGGAAACGAACGAATGAAAACACTTGAAGAAAAGGATGAAACAGGCGAAAGTTGGTCACTTCATCACTACTAACCACCCCATTGTGAATTCATGTGAATGTGATTTTATTTCGTATATTGAGTCTGGAATATTCGATGGCAAGTAAAGGTCTTAGTTTCGCGATGTCAAAGGTGGCGCGGGGTTTGTTGCCAGGGAAGATCGCTACCCTACATCTGCTCATTTTCTGATTCTACGAGCTCTATAAATTCTCGAGTCGTATAGCGATCATTTCTGATGGGATCTCCGTGGTTATTTTTTGTAACCACACCTTGAGTCATTAAGCCGCTGGACATGCATCAAGAGCTAGGCAAACCATACTAAAGAAGAATCAGTTTGCAATATGATATGGCATGTAAAGCCAAGTTTACTTTTGGGAATTTTTTGTTTTTTGAAAGCTTTAATGCAAAGTCATAACTCCTGCAATAATAGAACTCTGAATGTCTTAGTTTTTTTTAAATTAATTAATAAAATCTCTGAAAGAGCATGAGCTTTCAGATGAGGGTATAACTCATATACCCTTAACGCTTATTACCCTTTGGATGCTGTAATGTGAAATATAGCCGAAATCTCGGGGTCCCCCCGGATTTTTCATTAATATATAATATAATATATTGCAGGGTTATGACTTTGGGGCATAAAGCTTAATCGTTAGATATTGTTCAAAGGTGGAGAATTACTGGTTTTTTTTATCATGCAATCGTTCTGTTTACTTATGTGTTATAGCTGCGGCCCTTCTTATTTTATGGGGCCTTATTGGATAGGGAGAGACGCAATATTGAAATTTATCTTATCGTAATAATAAATAGAAATACTAGTGTTCTGCATTGTTTGTAAGTATCTATGTTCCGTATATGTGTAATATGTTCTTTTCACTGTATGTAAATGTATTGTATTTTGTTATAGACTGCCATATCCGGAATTGGGGGCGATGGACCTGGCTTTTATGTGTTATTTTTCTTTGTTTGAATAAGAAATGATTTAACAACATACACATCCATCTTTGTTGCACGACATTATGTCGTCAGTGCATAAAAAAGGTGAAATTTCATAACTTATAGAACTCATTTCCCTGTACACCTGCCCTCTGGCGATCATTATAATAAAAGCCACCATTCAGAAATCAACCATGCAGGCAAGTCAGAAGTACACACGTCAACATATATAAAAGTAGACATTATTTTTGAGTGCATATACGGTATACCCACATGGTCAGATTTACGATACTGGTCTTCAATTAGAGGAGAACTGCTCCAAAGCTTTACTTGATTTACTTTATTGTTGTTGTTTTTGGTTTTTACCGGAAATCAGGTTTATTCCTGCAGCGCGTTCTCGGCTTACCGAAAGAAGGTATAATCTCAACAGTAATAATATGGTGACATCAGCGAATCAAGTAACGTGGATAATTCATTGACTGTTTCCAAAACGACAGAAAAAAAACGCAGAATCAATTGAGTGAAAACCTGTTTTTATTTCAAATTAAAACAAAAGTCGGTTGTTTGACGCATATGTTCTGTCAAATTCATAATAAAATATTGATAAATTGAAACCTATTCCCATTTCTTTGTCTTCACCGAATTTATTGTTATCAAATTTTCCGTCGTCAATTGAGAAGCATAAGCTACTTTGTCTTTGTGGGTTGCAACAATTAGAATTGAAACCTCTAACACTTTCTGATTTCATTTCAGCAATTCTCGTTTTACTGAATTGAATACTGAATACATCTCATTTGCCTAACTGTTTTTCGTTTACTAATTGAACAACTAGAAATATTGGAGACAGCCCTTTAACGTTCAAAACACGTGGTGCTAGTGTGTACGCCGGGGCGAGTTTGGTGTCGCCCCCCCCCAACTTTGTAAGCGTAAAAAAGTGAATTTGAATCCGCCGCTTTTCCATTTTTATATTCTATTTTCTGCCTGTTGAAATATCTACAGCAGATGTACTACTTATCTTATCAGTAAAGGACTGTTCTAGTCGATAAAAGCATTCAAAAAATATGCACGCAATTCAGCATCAAAATGCAAAATGGGAGGGACACTCTGCTCCCACTCCACCCCCCCCCCCAACAAAAAACTACACCCCACACCCACTCGGCTCGCTCGGCGCTCTCCTGTTGAATATTTACAGAATATTCTGCTATTTAATCAGTGAGACTGTTTTAAGTCGATAAACATGTCAAAATATGCACGCAAATTGCCCGCTTAACAGCATCAAATCAAAAGTTCTCACGCCGTGGGAGAGGACGCTATATACTTTAAATACATTGGAAAGGTTAGTTTGAGTGTTTTGTTATACCATACAAATCACAGAGACTCGGGAAAAAATAATAATTCCAAAAGCGTGCCCCCCCCCCCAAAAAAAAAAAAAAAATCTTTCGGAGTGGCGTTTTGTACATTCGCAGTGTTTTATTATTTTATTATATTGTTGCCTGAGGTGCATACCAGAAAATAAAGTGAAGCTTATAGAATCATATGAGTCGTAGGCCTGATTTAGGTTCCTGATTTATGTCATATTTATATACTTTTATTTCTGCTTCATGTGGCTAAGTGGAGATGGTTTTGTGTTTTCTGTCCATCTGGTGTGCCGGTAATTTGCATTATTTTAGAAGATGTTTATTACATGGTTTAATTCTGAGCACAGTGTGATAGATATTGTTTTGTTATTCCCACGCCCTAACTCTACGTCTATTTAATTGTATTTCTCTACTTCACCATATTTTAGTAGAGATTTTGGTTTTGTATTTGGGTTTTCATCAGCATCAATGATGTTTGTGATGAATTGATATTGCCTATCACGCCAATTTACTTACACAGCTAAACATAAGTATTTATACGGTATTTATCGCAAGGCAGGAACTGTTCTGCACCAAAAAAAACGTTTCTGACGTCCAGCGGTTCTCTGTGTATTCTTGTTCATCCTGTGTATAACGTATAGGTGTATTGAGTGAAGTAAACGTGTAGTTGTTTGAAGGTGATGGGCAAACTACCCTGAGCGCGATGTGGATGAAGCTAGCAATCGCCTCATCCAGATCGCCGAGGGAAAAAAAATAAGTCTTCCAGATCACCTTAATACTAATACAGTAAACTCCATTTTGGTCATATTATCTATATTCAATTGGCATATCAAAAAAAAATACAGGAAAATTGATTAATTATTTAAATGTCAAACTGCCATTGCAATAAAAAATATTGTAATTTACTTTTTTGTTGGAGAAAGCTTTGATTATACTTATTACATGAGTGATCATTTGTCTGAAGTTTTATTAATAATGACATAATTCTAATTCTAATGACCAAATGGAGTTTGATATCAATGGCTATTTTAGTCTTTTTGCCGGTTATATTTTGATATTCTATGTGTACGCGTATTTTATTTTGGGGTATATATGGTATTTGAGTTTTACATGTATGTTATCTCGTGGATGCAGGGCCCTTGAGAAAACAGTATTTATCTACTGATGGGGTTACCCTGCTAAGCAAAAGCTCAATAAATAAAAAAAAAAAACCCAAAAAATATCTGTATTCATATTCTGCATGTGTTTAATCATTCATCTTGTCGTATTGCATTTTATTGTTTTGGGTCTTTTACATTTCATCGTTTGTAAATTGTAAACATACTCATCTGTGCAGGGCTCTTGTAGAACAGTTGCAAAAAAAAGGGCTTAACGCCTAGCTGCCAAAGAAGAGTGCGTAACCTTCAGCTGAACAATAAACAAAGCTAACATGTATGTGGCGTTTCCAATTCCGTAGCCATATATTTTTACGCAAGGAGCAAAATAACTATATTGATTCAAGACTGTACAGAGTAATTGTGTGAAAATGTACTGCGGCCTTTAAACGTAGTACTAGCAATTTTATGACTATCAAGGTACATGACTTAGTCTGTTGTTCAGATCTAATGTTACAAAGATGATGATGTCACATGCGGAATACTAATAACAGATATGTATTTCTTAGAGGTGGGCTTAAAGGGTGAATAAAAATGTTTTTCAAAAATGTTGGAAAGTATGATACATATTTTCTCAAATAGTAGTGATTTGATGATTTACAGACCAATAGCATCACAGCGAGTTAACATGCATATGGACAGTGTAGAATCTTTCAAGAGTTATGCCGTAACGAGCTAGATAAATAATGGAAGAATATGCGGAAAAAATGAGTGGTCGCTCATTGATTTTAGCTTGTTTAATCATTTGAATTGGTTTTTTTTTTTCAAGTCTTCACTGTAAGACTTATGCACCCACAAGTATACAGTATAATGAAGCTCAGATACATTTGTTTAAACTGAACAACTTCGCATGTAACTGAGGTCTTGTTTTCTAATTCTTTCCAGTCCAATCAGGCTCGCATTGGATGTCCTCGTGATGCTGTCTCATGTTCTCCTCGATCCTGTCGCTGGTAAAGAATTTACACTTATGCTAATTTCTGGCAATGAGCGAGAAGTGAATTGAAAATGTTTTACACCGCCGTGTTCCATTTAGACGACTGGTAACATTTGATTGGCCTCGAAAAGGAGCACTAAGGTTTCCACATGAATTTGGGACTGTTTGTATTATCACTACCGACTTTGAGTAAGCAACAAACAATGATTGAACGAGCAGAAGTTTAAATTAAAAAGACGAATTTGATTAAACATGCAGACATACGCTGACAATTGTCAGTTTTATTTTCAAAAGTGCAGCACCAGAGCATGCATTTCTGTATTTCGTTTCTCCAGTTTTCTTGCATTGATTATGTGAACTGGAGAGTTCTGTAAGGCTCAATAATTACATATGTGCATCTCAGCGTACTAAGCAATAAGTATAGGCTAATAGTGGTCTTCAAAGCAGATCTGTTTGTTTGTTTGCTTACATTGTTTTGTTCGTTTGTTTAGCGCCGTAGATGTGATTATCACGTCCTGTAGATCGTAGAGAATGGAACCAAACATTAACAAGTAAACTGCCATTCAGCTGGCTCAATACTTGACAACTTTTTACACAATATTCTTTTCTTTTCTTTCGTTAATTTGTTTAGTCCAATTTCATTTATGTACTTATTTCGTAATCTTACTTGAATCAAAACGTAGTTTATAGTAATCATTTTAATACAATTTATATATTTGTCAACCTATTTATAATTGTATTCCTTCATAACGCTCATTTTATTTTATGGTTGTAAATTGGTGAATGTGGAATTTTCATTGTGAAGGCAGGGCTTCTCGGAGAGCAGGAACTCTTGTCTTGAAAAGAGACCACCCTATTGAAATAAAACGAAATAAATGTAAGTAATTACCCTTTGCTACTTTCATAATATATCTTTTGACTTGTATTTACCTTATTCGCATAGAAAAGCGCGTGGACGAGGCCTTCCCAGTGTGTAGAGTATTCAATGTTACGATTTATCACCCGAATATAAAAAAAAAATATGGTCGTAATAATGCCAGTGAGCATTCTTTGGCAAGATAAAGTATCATATTTACTAATGAAGAATTTTTGGCAATGGTAAATTAGATGAGAAATGTTCAATGATAAAATAGTAACAATCAGTTTAACTTGGCTCACTTGTTCGACTGTTGTTGCTTTTTGAAGTTGACTTCTATTGATCATCTGGGCTTGAGAGAGCTTTTTCAACTAATTTTCAATAGTCTAAGCACTATACGTTTCCTCGTTTTTTTTTTACCTCAATTAAGTGTCATTCATCCTGATGTTCGACTCAAATTATGTTCAATGATCTTTAAAGTAATCACTACTACACTGTCTGCCTATCCCGGCTGTTTCTTACCCGATTAGGGGGGGGGGATGAGATGCTGGATAACGGCTCCGTGTGTTGCACCCGTTTTTCATTGCCCCACCCTAACAATAAATAAATAAGTATTATGTACATCAAATATAATGACACAATTCCTGCAATGATTGCAGAAAAATGGCTAGATGCGTTCTGCACATTATTTTTTAGTCTCACAAGAAACTGAACCTCATAAAATTGGTAAAATTTTTTATTTGTTCGATTAAAGGGAGAAGAGCCAGCTCTAACAGCATAAAGTTCCCCTCATTCAAGGCCCTAGACTTAGCTAATTTTGTGTTTATTTTACGTCTCTGCAAGTTTTTATCCGGGATAAAACTGCAGAACAGCTATAGGGGAGGAGCTTATCGATTCAAACAGTGCATACATTACCACGTGCGCGAACTAAACACACGTATTTGGTCACGCCTGATCAGCTGCACGCCAAGTGCACATGCGATCTGATCGGTTGGGCGAGAACTCAAGGTTTTCTTAACTTACGCCCGTTAGTTGCTGGCTCCTGCTCAAAGACGTTAAGTGTCTCACATGGATAAGGCACTAAACCGGTGGTCAGCTGAAGCGGGCGTACTACGGGGGCCGGGCGGGGCGGCACGTGCCCCCCCCAGGTGCCCCCCACAAATTCGTGTGGCCCCCAGGTCCCCCACAAAAATCATGTCCGTGAAACAGTTTTTGACGCTGGGATTTGCAGAAAAAAAATTGAAAAATTTTTGGACATGGGATTGGGAGGCATTTTTTTTTCCGTTCATACTAACTCCA
>JZLH01S0330432.1:8306-36056 GCA_001188425.1 Eucidaris tribuloides | reverse complement strand
CCCAGGCCTAGATGAGAATATTGCATTCCAAAGTTTCCAATAGCGATACCAAAGCCATTGTCTATTGCTATTGTGTGTGGACAAGGCCATAGGTGTAGGAAGCTTTTTTGTTGTGGGAGGGGGGGGGGGGCGTTAAGCCATCCCGAAAATAATGAATGTGTGCAAAGTGCACATAAGTCCCTTGCGGCCGAGGTCCAGGGCTCACTTAAGGGCCCTGGAAGCTTTCGGATTCTAGATGCTCTCTAGTGCAATATTAACCTTATTTTAAATACTTTTATGACAATATATTCAGAATAACTCATCAGAAATTAAAAAGTACCAGATAGAATTTGTTGATAATTTATAGAAGAATAACTTATGCATTCTTCTTCGAAATCGCAATAAATAATCACATCTACCCCTAGGATAAATATAATATTTTATCATGAAATGATATGGGTAATCCTGAAAACACAATGGACTTTTAAGCAACAAGAATTTTTCTTTCCAAAAGCATATTTTGCTCAATCTGCATTCTGGTTGATACTTATAGATTCAACTAATAAGCAAACTTAATTTTTCTACGTAAATCCTTATAATAAGGGAAGAAAAAGCATGAAAGAATACATAATTGAATTTGAATGTGGACTGACTGCACATTATAAATGCTTACATATTATAAATTCATAGTTTAGTTATATCTTAATAACTTAATGCTTAATGCATGTGTTAAGCCTTATTTATGGGTAGAATCTCCAACTATTATAGTTCACATTATGTTCTAATCCTCAGGTAACTATCGTTCTTTTTCAATAAGAGAATCCTCTTGCACATGGGACTAAATTCAATTCATTGCAAATATACTCTGTTTTAATCAGTTCTGTGTAGGCATTTTCTGTGCTTTGTTGCAAGCAAATATTAAAAGCAATTGTGGGTATTTCCGCCCCCCCCCCCATATTGACTGGGGAGGGGTGGCTGTTCCTACGTCTATGGACAAGGCACACACTCTCGCACACACCATTTGATTTCTCTACAGTTTCAATTTTTTTTCAGGGTTGGATATTGAGCAAAATCTGAACCCTAACTTTTTAAATAAGCATGAATTACATAAAAAATGATTATTGATACCGTATTCAAACCACATCCACAATCCACAATCCATAATCCACATCCACAATGTCCACTCTTTAGCTATAACTGGTACTCATGGCTGTATTATCTGGTGTATAGTTTTTGTGTTATTAAATACCAAAATTGACTGACAAGTTTGATTTTTAACGCCAAAGTATATTAACACTACTATTTTAATATCAGTAGACATGGATAATGTGGCAGTCAAATTGATCTTATTTACATTGATGTGACACAATGTCAACACCGTGTATGTGTGTGTGTGTGTGTGTGTTTCTCTTTGATTGTGCGAGTGGGTGTATATGTGTGCAGTTTTCCATGCAAAGCATGTCACGTGCACCATTTTGATTTTTTTAAATATTTTTTATTATTATTTTTGAAATGCTTATTATCTCTGAAAAAATATTAAACTTTTTATGAAATAAGCCATGGTTGCAAAATAAACCATGTTCTGCAATATGAAACAGTACATTATGTGCAGCACTAAATAACAATCATATTTTATGAACATCATTTTGAAAAATGCAGCCATGCTTGTCCTGCGATTACGATGTTTGTAAAATATCATTTAAGTTTATCTAAAGTGATTAATAATAGGAAACGTTAAGCAGTTGGAAGAAGAAGAAGAGGAAGAAGAAGAAGAGAAAAGAAGAAGAAGAAGAAGAGAAAAGAAGAAGAAGAAGAAGAAGAAGAAGAAGAAGAAGAAGAAGAAGAAGAAGAAGAGAAAAAGGAGAAGATGAAGAAGAAGAAGAAGAAGAAGAAGATGAAGGAGAAGAAGCAGAAGCAGAAAAACAATTGTAACTTAATGCACATTCCTTCGGTCATTATTATTACTTGTCCACACTATTATTTCCCTTTTATTTCATGTTAGTCATTTGCCCTGTTGGAACCTTCGGCCCGCAATTGATAGCCAACGGTTGTACGTCTGATGGTACCCTGGACTACAATACGATTTGCGACTTTTCATGCAACGAGGGATACACTCTGACAGGCAGTTCACCACTAACGTGTGAAGCTTCGGGGTCATTGAATGGCTCACTTCCAACATGTCCAAGTACGATACCCATTTGATATCAAATCACTCTATTTGGATTACTACTTACTCATTTTGTGTTAGAAACATACCTACACCTTGCATCATTCCATTATCTCCTTCCTTACACGTTGTCAGTCTTATCTTATTACTGGAAATCTAATGAAATATAAGAGACTTTTAAAAATGGTGTGTAAAGAAGTTTTATTCCTGTTTCAACCTAAATCAAGTAGTGACCAAAGTGACCAAAGTCTGGGAACAAAAGTTTCAAAGTGGTTTCGGGTTTCCTGGTGGATTTTGAAAGTTTTAACTTGGGCTGGCTGTTTCGAACTTCCGGGCATTTTGGATAGGGGTCAATTAAAGTTCACAGAGGGGTAAAATATCAAAACTGTCTAAATTATGTCAACATGCATATCAATTTACACGTCTACTCACATGGATTCCAAAAATGTATACTTTTCTATGCATCCGATGTCAAATGAGGGCGCTACAGCCCAAAATATGGAAAGGTCGGGGTCGATGTCGGGGTCAAAATGATATCTTGACCAATTTTGATGATATTGGTGTCTAATCATACTTTTTCCTACATGAGAAGTTTAACTATGTACTTTCTTAGTGGAAAAATTGAATCTTAACCTTGAAATTTAAAGCATGATATAATGTCATGATCCAATGATAATGTATGGCATATTGCTGCATAGATTTACTGTGGCGAACTAATTTCTGAATTTTAAAGATGAAGAATTCAATCTGTCCATTTAAAAAGTACATTGTTGTTTTCTTGTTTAGGAAAACATATGATTAGACACCAGTATCACAAAAAATTGGTCTGGGTACCATTTTGACCCGACATCGAAAGTGCATTGACCTTTCCATGTTTTTGGCTGTAGCGCCCTCATTTCAGATCGAATGCATAGCAAAGAATACATTTTTGAATCCTTGTGAGTAGACAAGTAATTTGATATGCACGTTAATATAATTCAGACAACTTTTATTTTTGACCCCTGTGTGAACTTTAATTGACCCCTACCCAAAATGCCCGGAAGTTCGAAGCGGCCAGCCCAAGTCAATCATGTTCAAAATCTATCAGGGAACCCGAAACCACTTTCAAACCTTTGTTCCCAGACTTTGGTCACGGGACCTACAGGTTGGTCCTCTATAAAGGCATTAAAGACAACTGAAACATGCACATTGGTCAAAATAAACATTTGTTCGCAAAAGTCAGTCATATACTGGAGCAAACCTATGATGGCCCTTTGCATAGCAACAAACTAACTTGTAAAAGACCCTTTTGTTGTACCAAGTTATACCTTTATCATACACGGTGCATCCTCTCTTATTTTGAAAACCTTGAAGGGAAACTAGACCACTAGAACATCATACCAAGTTAATATGTATTTCCTGTCTAAAGTAACTTAAAAAATTTATCAATGTTAAATAGTTAGAAGGGGAAAAAAGTACTTAAGAAAGTAGAAGAAGAAATTAAAAGATGGAGGAGAAGAGGACGATAAAAGAAGCAGAGGAGGGGAGGGGAAGAGGAGGAGAGGATGGAGGAGAAGAGGACGATAAAAGAAGCAGAGGAGGGGAGGGGAAGAGGAGGAGAGGAAGGAGGAGAAAAAGGAAGGTAAAATAAGGCACATTGCTTTTTATTTGTTCTCAGTTGTCACTTGTCCTGTTGGAACCTTCGATCCACAATTAACAGCCACTGGTTGTACGTCTGGTAGCGCCCTGAACTACAATACAATTTGCGACTTTTCATGTAACGAGGGATATACGCTGACAGGCAGTTCATCACTAACGTGTCAATCCACAGGATCCTTATCAGGGTCACTCCCAACATGTCAAGGTATACTACCCATTTAATAGGAAGTGACCTTATTACTATTAGTATAAACTAATTTCGTGTTGGGAGCATACTAAAAACTTATATATTTCTGTTTTGTTGGATATTGTCCCATCTCCTTACACCTCGTCCATGTTTATTTACAGTTGGATATCTTATGAAACAACAACAGACTAAATAATGTGTAAAAAAAAATGGTTATCTATGTTTTAAGCGTAAGTCAAATTAAATGACAACTGAAACATGTGTATCGGTAATAATAAACGCCATTTTGCAAAAAGCAGTTCTGCATTTCCTGGAGCAAACCTGCGCTAGTGCTGTGTCTTACAACACAATTCCCTTTTAGGTATGTAATTAAGTGTGCCATGTTTATACCTTTATCATGAAAGACCCATTCAAGATTACCTTTTAACAACCTTGAGGGCAAACAAAACTACTAAAACGTATTCCCTTTACATATTACCACAATAGTATTTCTTTTCTAAAGTGACTTGTAAGTACCAAACCTATGGTAAAGCCACTTGCTAACATTTACCACAGTTAAAAAAATGTGAACTACATAATCCTCCATGCTATAAGTGTCTGTGATAAGGTCTAAATATAAAGCCCTGAAAAAATTGTATTTCATAATGATTATTTGGTGCTTTAAAAAAAGTGAAAATCGTAAGTTAACCGGATTCACCTGCCCATTTCCTCCCATGGACTTACTGTGTGTGGATTTAGGCTATGTTTTACTCGCCCCGAGTAATAATTGTTTATTCATTCATATCTTGCCAGTGGCAGCGTAAATTTCCAAACGTTTGTATTCTAGGGTGTTTACTTGTCCATTCAAACACTACTATGTAGCTCAGATAGCAAAGTTTGACATTTTTTTTTAATTTGAAGCTCCACACTGTTAGCCTATTACTTTAAAGCAGTTTCAATAATAGAAAGGAATTGTAAGAAATAACTCGTATGGTTTTATGCCGAAAAAGCCGTAACGGAAGACAATTTAGGCATGGCATATTCAGATTCATTAACTGATTTTTGGAACAAGTCATATCTCAAACACCAAATTATGTTTATTATCGTGATTGCTGTTGCAGAATCATCTCCCTTATCTCCGGGGGCCATCATCGGCATAGTTCTGGGATGCGTTGGTTTTGTCTTCTTGATTGGTGTAGCTTGCTGTTGTCTGGCGTATTACTCTCGTGCCATGAACCTTCAGGCAAAACGAAACATTTATGGGTAAGCTAGATCTAAATGCGAAAAAATAATGTATCATCTGTTGGAATGTTTCATTTTTGTTTTAAAGTTGTAGGGTAATAACAGCTATTTAGCACTTGTTAGATTATGTTACACGTCTGAGTATTATTTCCACTAAAAAGAGCATGAAGTATTGATAGATAAACACAACGTTTCGCGCAGTAGATATACATATACATTTGCATGTCTTGTTTTACAGACTTGGTGCTATTATTGTTGCCAGGTAATGAGGAAAGAGACCACACAACTGTTACATCACCATGTCATATTTTGTCATATATATTACACATGAATATTTGCCCACATTACTAACCTCGTGAATTAAAAATGTCTTATTCAAAACAATTATCAACAGGTTTGATATTCTTTTTTTATGTTAATCCTTTGAAATTTAATAGCCAGGAAGGGGGGGGGGCTAATTTTACACCGGGGCTATTTAGGGTTAAGCTTTACAATGAAGTATATTTAAAACATTTACGGAAAACAAATGTCAGTGTGACTTTATTCTGGCTGTAAGTCGTGTTATTTCAGCATTGTCTATTACAAGCTGTGTTTTGCTGCAATGTACAACCTTTTTAGGTATTTCAAATAGTGTATTAATTTCTTCCAGGCCCAGTGACTTTAGACGCCGCGACGAACGTTTCATGTGGGATGATGCGTCATCGGACCACAGTGCTGGCGAGCGTGGTATGATTATGAGCCGTGCTATTAGGCAGCTGAGAAGCCAGTTTGATGATGAGTCAGAGGAGCGTTTCAGCCAGGATGGATATCGTTCGAATCGTGGTCGACTAACTGCTGACTTAGAACGTGACTTCACGACACCGTACGTTATTGGTGGCGCAGACAATGCAGGCTTCGGGGTAAGAACGATAAAGGGAAAGTCCACCCTGACTTCAAATTGGTGTTTATAAAAGCAGAAAATGAGAAAAACATAGTAATGGAAGTGGCAAAAATTCACCAAGGAATAGCACAGAGTTATGAAGTTTTAAAGCTTTAATTTTGTGACGTCACATGCGAGCACCTCCCCATATGTCATGTAATATCAATTCCGTGAATTGCCATTTTTGTAATGATTATGATAATTGAATTCATTTTTTAGAAGTCTTTATGAAATCATGTTTCCGATATATTGAATGAACAGGTGAAATCATTTTTAATTTTATGGGAATATAGCACTTTATGGAATTTATATTACGTGACAAATGGCAAAGCTGCTCGTATGTGACATCACAAATATAAAACTTTAAAAAAAATGTATAACTCCGTTTTTCTTTGATGGATTTTTGACAAACCTTCAAATAGGTTTCTTTCATTTTTCTGTTTTTTTTTAATTAACTTGACGTCAGGTGTTGTATATATATATATATATAATTGAGATAAGGTTCACTCCGAGAATAATCACACGGTAGATATTTTCAGGTTGTATTTCCACTAGCGCTTTCCGATTTATTTCTTCTGGTGGAATGGTCTAACCTGTTTCATGCATTTCTATACACACACAACAAAGTATTTTAATTTACTGTATACACAGTTTCATATATATATATATATATATATATATATATATTTATATTATAACAAGCTCAACTCTGCAAAGGTTATAATTTAACTTTCAGTATAATTACAAATAGTTATAGCAATGCGCTTATTTCTGACCTACTTTTTAATCGTTGTCTACGCCCAAGTAACTATGAGTTATTGTTTTCGTACTTATTCTCACCGTCTACCTTTTTACTAGTTTAATAATGTTAAATGATCACGTTATCCAATGAACACCCACAATCTACCCAATATGTACTATTGATTGTTAAGTTACATTGTATCCACCCGTTTAAACACATATGACACCCCAGCCTAAAGAGAGTACAAGGTATTTAGACAATGTGCAGAAATAACATTTTTATGCCTCCGACCACTTGGTCATGTTTTCGTGTTGTGCTTCCGTCCGACATTGCGTCTGTCCGTCCGTCCGTTACCCGTTCTTAGTACCCCGATAGCTTAAAGGCAAATGACATAATTGGGGATAGTCTTCAACTTGGGATGAAACTACTCTAGAATCAAGTAAACTATGCAAGGATTCTCCTGTGAAAATCTTGTAGTCAAATGTTGACTCATTCTAAAATAAACAATGTCAATATCACTCGTAGCAGGGAAATCTGCTGTGTGGCTCTTCATGGGGTTTATTTTTATCGTCCCCGGATAAAATTAAGATACTCCTATGTTTATGCTTGATTCTCCTTAAACAAATTACAAACAAATCCTCCCAGGTGGGAGATCCACTCCTGCTAGTGTATAGTTGGTATACATTTTAACTCATTTGGTTCTTGAGGCATTTTCAAGTGTTCCCAATCATGTCACTAACCTTTAAGAGTTGAAAGGTTAAGGGTTAAGGTAATAGGGTATTGTGCATACCTGATCTGGGCTCGTTACCGCAATAAATAAAAAAAAAACTACTTTTCGAATTTTGATGTAACTGAGATCAAGTTTATGAGAATACGATGAAATGATGAGATTGCAGAGTTGAATGGTCAAAGTATAGGGGACCTTTTAAATGTATTTGTCATGGTCACTTAAAGACTTTTGATGAGAACGGCTACGTACCTTGATGAGGCATTTTAATGTATATGAATTGGACTGGGAATGCGGAGGCATACCCATCGAACGCTCTAGTTGTATAAATTTATTTTATTTTTCATCATTAATAGTTGCATCCGTGTTTTACTGCGTAAACAAGTTAATTTCCATTGTAATCATTGCGCTAGGCATTCCAAAATCAAGTGTTTCGTATACATTGGGCTCCAAAACCAAAACTTCCCTTTGTTATAGAAGCGTTTCACGTATGTTTTAGGGTTCTGATTGCATTTCACAACCGGGTGTACCAAGTGCACGTTCTGTCCGCGCATTTATGGTAGGCAGAAGATCCAAAATCGGTGATCTGTTTTTAGCTCCCTATCAAGAAAGTATTTCAATCAAATGCAGGTAGAACATTTTTGCCACTGCCGGGGCTATAAAGTATGGTGTAATATTTTCGCAGTGTTTTAAAATCATTACTTCTACAGAAATGAAAAATATTGCGATTTTAGATGCTTGTCAGGAAACCAATGTACTTATGAGATATCGGGGCTAAACAGTTAAACGTCAAAGGTCACAAGGCCTCATACCGCGTTTAATTTGGTCTCATTACCGCAATAACTTAAGACGGCTGATTGGATTTTGATGTAACATGGTTGAAGTAAGCATTATTAGGAACCGATGAACTGGTTAGATTTTGGAGTTGAAAGGTCAAAAGTCAATAGGCCTCACTCATGTCTCATTTGGGTCGTTACCGTAATAACTTAAGAACAGCTGATCGGATATTGATGAAACTGGGGTCAAGTATGTTTTATGAGGCTACCATGAACTGATTAGATTTCGGAGTTGAGCGGTAAAAGTTCTTGTATACCTTGTGTACATTTTATGTCGGCTCATTGCCATTGTAAATAATTGGGTCCATACATGAATGACGCATTTCAATTTAACTGAATTGGAATGGAAGTGCGGAGGCATGCCCAGTGGCTGCGCTCAGGTGAACTGCTCTAGTTCGGAGTTTGTGACAAGAATGCAATGATGCAATATTGAAGTAACACATGTTTACTGAACATTTGAGCTCCTCTCCAAATATTCAATTAACATTTTTTTTTCAGCCATCTGTTGAGCGGAATCCCGTGCACAGCAACCGTGGCCAAAACCATACTGATGGAATCGAGGATGCACTATACTAAGGAAATCATTCTGATCTTATCCAATTACGAGTTGTTGTTGAAACCATCTACCTTTTACAGCTCTACATTTTGAAACTTTTCTAAGACTTTAAATTAACTTCATAATTTAGAGTCTCGAATAAGGTCTGGAAAGGTCTTTAAACAAGTGAAATCTATGAGTGACCAGGTTTACCATACCTGGTGTCCCCTATTGACTGTTGTGTTGCACTGAAGAGTCTACCGAATGCTTAAATCATGTTTTTTTTTTCTTATTTTTAGTGTCTTCACGACTCCCAACAGTTTTACATCGTAGAGCAATTGTTTGTCGGTTTAAGCAATGTGTTGTCGTTCAGACGTCAAAAATTGATTGTTTTTCATTAAATAAGTCTAGAATGTTGAACATTGTCGTTAAATATGTGTATTCTCTTGTATTCCAGGTTATGAGACAATCATTTTAATAGTCAATGGGTATTTGGTGACATTGTTAGCAATAGAATAATTATATTCAGTACTGTACCATCATCTGTTTTTAGAAATACACTTTAATACCCAAAATATGAAAATGGAGTTTGTCTGGGTGCATAAGCAGCGGGGTAATAAAGTAATGGGGTAATCTGCTTAAAGTATATTTGTTTATTTTTATCTACCAAAGCATAAATATTTTAAAATGTATGTACCGAAAATGTGTACATTAAATATCTTAGCCAATAAAACGGGGAAGCAGGTCTGTAGGAATCTTCATTAAAACGTATATCTTGTCAAAATCATTCATATTAAATTTGTTTCTTCATGGAAGTTAAAGATCGTGTTCATGATTTACAAACTAAACCATTTTCGCTCAGATTTGATCCAACTTAAGAAAGATACATAAATATGCAATGTTCAAACTGTGGAATTAATACGTTATAAAGTTTTTGAAATATAAATGGTAAGTCATTTGAATCCGGTCGGTTGCTCAAGTTACATTTTGCAACGATGTTTCAAACACTTGATGTAGCTTTTACTCACTTATTTTGTAATTCGGTCTATTCCAACCTTAGCATCGATTGCTTGACGACCGTCCAACTGCAGTGTTGTGAGTTTCTGACCTTGTAAGCTTTGATCAGTTGGTATTTAGTTTTCATAAAATGATATACAAATCAGGTCCGACCAGTTTTAAAGGTAATAATACATTCAAATTTGGTGAGCGACGAGTCGCGACGTTTCGTGATGCATTGTGTTTTAATTTTATGAGGGTTTAATTTCACGAAATCACTTTCTCGCCCGGAATCTTTTCTGAGAGGTGATGGTATAAGTGAATTATTAATGATTGCAGCTTATTCGGTCGGTAAGAGAATTTCGGGGTGTGCAAATCATGGGCACAATCTTGAGTGTATAAGAGTACAAGAGTATTTATTAAATGAAAATTATTCAGTACTTGTTTTGTTATATACTGTTATATATTTTATTTACTCAAACCAAATTGGTTGTTAGTGTGTATTTGTAACTATTATTAAAGAAAGCGGGCAGTCTGTAGAAAATGTATGATGTATCAATGTGATTGTTTATAACACCGTTTTCTCTTCCACTAATGAAAATGTGTATTCAGAATAGTCACTGTCAAAATATACTGTAGCTGTTGGCCGTATTTTTTTATGTACTGGTATAGATTGTTAATGGGTGTATTAATATTATGGTCAGTTAATAAATTGGGTAAACTGGGGTTGTAAATCTTTTTTGATATTCGTAATAAAGATTTTTAAACACAACAAAAAAGTAACTACCTCCTTTTTCAAAATAATATAATTTGGTAAGGGTGTCTCTGCACTGATTTACTAACTACTGTGAGAAAATGTGATTGGTCCTTCTGGTCATGCATGAGTGAGCACGTACTAAAGGCAAAAATATCACTTTTCAAAAGTCACAAGGGTCATTTTTAGAGATTTGTGATGCAGGATTTTGACAAATTCCGATTCTGTTGAATGATTAAGCGCTGTTCATGTAAATCATCTATCGTTTGACCCCCTCAGTCCCCTATTGACTTTTTCGCAAATTTTACGCTTCAGTGAGATCGATTTAAAGATTGCCATGCTTTCTCAATTTTGAAATTGTAAAATCCATTAAGTTTAAAAAATTGAAAATTGAAATTTTTCAGCAAAATGTATCTTTACATGTTGTACGGAATGAGAGGTTGTAACCATGTCATAGTTCAGTGAGCACACGTTATAAATAAAGCAAACAATACCATAATTTAGCATTATTTTGGCATAAGAGATAATTCACGTGACTTTTGAAAAGTGGCATTTTGCCTTTAATACATGCTTACTCATGCATGGCTTAACGGATTAATCTTATTTTCACACAGAGGTAAGTCAATCAGTGTAGATACATTCCTGCCAAATTATTTTGCTCAAACTTATTTTGTTAAAAATTATGGTAGTTTGAAAAAGGGGGTAGTTACTTTTTGTTCAGTGTATATGATGATTATGTTATTAATGATATTATAACTAGTAGTCGTAACAGTAGTAGTAGTATATTTAGTACTTTTGTTATTGTCATTATCATTATTAGTGTTGTTATTATATTATTATTTGGATTCATTCACCAAAGAAGGAAATGATAAATAATTTGCAATGTATTCACAGAGTTAGCAAAATTGCAAGCAATATGGTGTACTGAAACAGCGGACTCTGTGTCATATGATATTTTTGGAACTGAACAAGTCAGTAGTGTTGTAATCTTCATGTCAAATTATCGTGGTAAGTAAATCAGATTGTAAGTGTTCAGGAATTCTTCACGAAGCTTATGGTGACTGCATGTATCATTTCCCAATTAAGCCGTAGCGCGGAAATGGTAAATACATGTACATGTAGTATGGCAATTATCATGACAGTGACATTAGGCGATAGGCATGAAAAGTAGCAGTTGCTGTTTTTTTTTATCTAGCCTTTTCCTTGAATCCATATGCTTAAACATGAACAAGAAGCAGTGATTGCCTCTTGCCCACAAGAAATTACTAAACGATATTTTGCCAGAGGTTTGCCTGGTATAACAAAGTCAATATATGCAAACTGAATTGCAACCATAGATATCCACTCGTGAAGTGGTCGGTGAAATCATTCCTCGCTCGGTCACGGGGAAGAAACATCCATAAATTTATATTCATTAGTGAAGTGGTCGTCATAACTCCCATTACAGGAAATGCTCTCTCCTACGCGTGATATTTTAATACATTATACGAAACCCACCTTTGTTCTCCCATGAATGTAATGGACCATATACATAAGCACTTGCTCAAATTGCTTCAGTATGGATTTCAAGCGATTTTTTTTCCCGTATGCATTAAACTTTGCTTGTGCTAATACCATTTGCTTGCCATTACTGAGCAATTCTTGGAGGTTTCAACAATCATAAAATAGCGACGTCACGCCGGTGCGAACACCAACAAAGACGGGTTCCGTAAAGTATATTCAAAATGTCATACGTGTGGGGAAAAGCCTCCTAGCTTCCCCACTCGCAGCCAGTGCTCATAAATACATTTTGAAAGACGCCCCATACCTCGAGTAATGGATAATGCATTTCCCTTGATATTTCAGTAGCAAGTTTTCCTTGATATATTTCCTCCTGTGCAGCTTTGGTTTGGTCTATTACGAACATGGATTTTTTTTTAACTCAAACGTCCTAATTAAGCAAGATCGCTCAAGCTTGTTTTACAGAACTTGTAAAAAAAACAAATGCCTCAAAGAACCAAACAAAATGTTAGTTTTATCCATACGTTTTCAAGCATTCGCTTGATAGGTTGAAAATTGCGACTTCCCGCGTAGTAGGTTCTGCATTCGAATTTCAGATATTGATTGAGCTTAATCTTATGCTTGAAGCAATTCCTTACAGACAATTTCTAGTTTTTATGCATAAACTGTGTATTTACATTATAGAAATCAAATTGATTACACTTTCCTAGAGCTGTCAAATATATGTGATTGTATATGTAATCTAAAACAATACTATGCAGTGACTTCATCTAATACTACTCTACTGACGTAAAAAGTAACAGTTGAAGGAACGATGCTGTATCGTCTTGCATTCGTTCACAAAATATTACAGAAACTGACCAAAATTACGTTATGGGTAGTATGGTAACCCAGAACAATCATTTATTGGTTGAACACTATTGCTGCAAATCAGGACAAAAAAGGCAGAACAACTACCGTTGATGATTCTCTATTTCAGGAATAATAAAGTTTAATGTGTTATTCACTGATGCAATCACGCAATGGCCCTCAGATGGAATGCCACCGTGAGATAAAACTATCATATCAATATTTAAAACCATTAGCAACCGGTAGATCTTAGCAGATAGTGTTTTTCCATAATGTTTACAATCTTCTTGTCATCATGAAGTACCACAGCATGTAAAGCAAAACGCAGGCCTATGTCGACGACAAACTAAGTCCATGCTCTCTGTACTACTATAGTATCTCATAAACGTTGTGAAAATATCCGAATAACGTATACTTTTGTAGATCACTGGTGGTTTATAAGACATGAAGGTAAGTTTACTCAAAGCACATTCTGTTTTTTTTTTTTTAAGAAATGAACGAAACAATTCCTCGTAGCTTGAAAAAAGGTGTACTTATTTATATGTAAACGCTTAAAAAATAAAAAAAATAAAAAAATAAAATGGGGTAACGGGAACTATATGCGTGACGAAATGGCAATTTGTACTAGGTAAGATTTTGACCAAAACTATTGTGTTTATTTTGTATAATGTGTGTGTGTGTGTGTGTGTGTGTACATGTGCGTGCGTGTGTGTTGAGTTCAAGTGTGTGCAATATTTATGTATGTGTGGAGGAAGAAATATATTTTGTTTGCTTTCTTTTGTGCGAGTCTGCGTCTTTGTGTGTTCGTGCATGATTGTATGTTTGAGGTATTTTTTTAAAGAAGCGTTAATGCTTTATTTTCGTTGTCTGTGTTGTTGTTGGAAGGGCAACTATACTTTCGACATATCATCCCACCACACACATTTCGTAGCCCACATGCCCTATATTCCTCAGTCTTATCATGATGCCTGATTCCTCTTATAAGTTACCGCTGAATAAAAAAATATTTTCTAAATTTATGACTTAATAAAGCGACTATCCTAGCTTTCAGATGGCTTAGTATCTCTGCTTTAATCAGTACCAAAGCAGAACGACATAATGAAGTGGACGAATGAAAGTTCGAAGATTTATTTTTATTATATAATCAATGTCAGTCTACTTAAAAGCAAGTTTCAGCGTGATTCTCCCGTGTTTCAGGGGACGTACGATCCGTGTTGGATCTGGGCGGGGGGCAGAAGTTTGAAAAAGTAATTTTCGGCGCGCTTTTGCGCGCCAATCGCAATACAAAAGTTCCGCTGAAGCGCGCCGAAAATTTTGACAATTTGTATATTTTGATGATATTTTCTATGCTACGTATTACGGTTTTACAGTGCTTTCAATGTTTGTTTTAAGCATTTATTCTTTGTCATTTCATATTATAAATTTTCAATTGTTCAATTATTGGGGGCGGGGGGAGATCGATAATGTTTGCCCCCCCCCAATATTTTCATTGGGGGGAGTGGCGATCGCCCCTGCCCCCCCCCCCCCCCCCCAGGATCGACGCCTCTACCCTGTTACTGCACTATAACCTGGGACTTCAGAAGGTTTTATTCAACCGAAATGTGAAGAAACAACTGACCTTATATAAAGTTGGCATGGACGCTGGACATCACACAAATACAATGATTTCGGGTATCCTCGTTGGCCTTCATAATCATGTAATTAGTATGTGTATAAGAGAATTTCGGACCAGGACGTAGCTGTGTGATTCCACTTTTAGTACATTAAGCTTTCGGCGGTTATGCTTTCCTCAGGACCGAGTATATTATACACATACAGTCTGTCTAAAAAAAATAGTCCAAATGAACACTATGTTTTTCCTATATGAAAATCATACACAATCTAGTTATGTTTGGTATTGTCGTAAAGCTAAATGACCATACATTCCAATATATTTCGTTTTACTTCATTTGGTTATGTCAATCGTGAGATATATTGTTTTTTCTGCAATGACTCAAAATTGCGTCTGCCCCGGTAAACTGTACACGCTAGACATATATACATGCAGGTTTTAAGCCCATTGCGAGTGTGAAAAATTATTGTGTAATCGTTCACGTTACCTGAACGAACAATTCTTTTCAGGTTGTACATTTCTGATTTTCTATTATTTATAATACAAAGTGAATACATAACTTTGACGAAAGACCTAAAATGAATGAGATGTGCAATTCATCATAATGTCACTGTGAATGCTGTCTGTTAAAAAGAAGACATGAACATGGGCGATATCATTTCATTGCCGAGTAAGGGTTATTTTGAGCTTTATTTTTATTTTCTAGATAATCATTAACAAACATATTGAAAGATAAAATGCATATGTTATTTGTTTTATTGTTGATTTTTATAATTCAGTTTTTATGAGTTCCTGTAAGCAACGATACCAACAATTCAGTTGTTAATATGGCCAATACACAAAACTGGGTCAAACGTGATTTTGCGTGACTGCACAAAATTAATCATAACATTTACTTTATAAAAATAAATTAAATGAAATTAAATGTATCAACAAGAAAAGATATTCTGCTTTAAAGGTATTGGCTAACATTTACCACAGTTAAAAAAAATCTGAGCTATATGATTCCCCATGCTACCATTGTCTTTGATAAGGTCTAAAAATGACGCCCTGAAAAAAAAATTGTATTTCAAAATGATTATTTAGTGCTTTAAAAAAGTGAAAATCGTAAGTTGATCGGATTCACCTGCCCATTTTCTCCCATAGACTTACTGTGTGTACACCTACGTTATTTAAACTCGCCCCGAGTTTTATTTGTTTATTCATGCATAACTTGCCATTGGCAGTGTAACTTTCCAAACTGTTTTTATTGTAGGGTGTTTATTTGTCCATTTGAACACTACTATGTAGTTCAGATATCAAAATTTGACAATTTTTTTTTTAATTGAATCTCCACAATGTTAGCCTATCACTTTAAAATGATACCAAACACACTTACCTTTTGGGAAAATTACATACTTTAAATATTTTCTCCCGATTGGACCATTTTTCGAGACACACTGTACAGTCGTCTAACTTTAAATAAATTAATACAGCAATTTAGCATTGTGATGAACATGAATATGGTTTTGTAAAGATATATGATTTTTTAATACAGTGGCTAAGCTGAAAAATTGTACACTTTTGATAAGAGCACTAAAGTTTCCTCATGTTAAGTACATGTCAAAAGATTAAGTTTAATAGGGGAAGGCAAGTCGAATTAACCGCCTGGGGCCACAGGAGCTCAATGAACTTTTTTTTTGCTAAATTTCTTAGGTGGTTGAGCAATATTGAACATAGATATTTAATAAAACCTTCTTTACCATGAATACGATTATATATTACAGAGAATTAAATTCTTCAGGAAATGAAACACATTTAAATTGCCTATATGAAGAGCTCGCAACCAAAAGGCGCTAAATCCACTTTTCACCAAGTTGCATGTTTTTCATGATTTGGATAGACCTCTGTCATGTGTATCCAAATAGCATATTGTTTTATTAAAATCATTTCAGAAAATATAAAAAAAAATGATATGAAATTTATGCTTTCAACCAAAAGGCGCTATTTCCATTTCAGATTTCAGCCAAAAGGCGCTAAATCCACTATTTCTATTCTTTACTCTGATTGGCCCAAGTCTGCCTGCCATTGGTGTTTTGACCAATCAGAAAGAAGGACACAATTAGCATTTCAGATGCATGAAGCAAGAATCAGTGCGCATCCTGTTTATGTTTTCCTGTGTTACGTGTTGATCGAATCGCTGAAATACGGCAATCTATGTGCTCTACTATACTCGACTCAGGTTGAAACCTTGATTGTTTGCAGTGATATACATGTCTTGTCAATTTAGTCTTTTGTAATGTGGATATGCTGATGTGTCCAAACCTTCATGATGATTGAAATGTGTAGGCGTACTGTATGATGCTTATGTGCTTGCAGTTAACTTTACCCAATCTTTTTGAGTTAATGTCTGTTCTAGTGGTATGTTTTATGAAAAAAAAAACATTTGCATCTGATGGTGGAGTGTGACGTAGGGGAGGGGGGGGTGTTGGTATGCCCGTATACATCTCAACCCGCTAGTTTGCCAAATGGAAACGAACCGGTAAGTACGGTGTGAAGAATGGTTTCAATTTTCAAAATGCAGTAAAGGTAAACTGACGTCATTGGGGGTAGTCCTCAACTTGGGGAAAACTATTCTAGAATCAAATAACTAATGGAGCGGATTCTCTGTGAAAATTTTGTAGTAAAAGTTGACTCTTTTAATACAATAATCCCATCAGTATGCCTTGTAACAGACAATCTAGTGTAGCCTTCTATGGCATTATTTCCATTGGGGCTCGAAAGAAACAAAATGCTAGTATGCTCATGCTTGATTTGGCTAAGTAAACAAGGAGAATTAAATGTATCGTGCCCCGATAAAATTAAACTGTTGGCCTGTTCATGATTGATTCTCCTTACGTAAAGCAAATCAAGACATTCTTCCAGCCGAGAGATCCACTCCAGCTGGTATACATGTGGTTTTTCTTTCAACCAGTTTGGTTTTAAAGGCATTTTTTTATTTCTCCTTATCATGTCACTGAGCTTTAATTGTATTCAGTAAACATTTCTCTAACACATTCTTGCAAATTACATAATTTTACACAAATGCCATTGACCAACTCAAAAGGAACCCCAAATGGATTTCTGCCAAAAGGCGCTAAATCCAAAAAAACATTGATATTAACAAATATATATAAAATACATGCTGTATGCAGGATTTTTCTAACATACATTTTTATAACCTATAGTAATAGCTCTTTCACTTGTAATACAGACTTGATGATTAAATGGATAGAAGTAAGTGTAATAAAAATCATCGATTTTCTCGAAATCAGTCAAAATGGATTTAGCGCCTTTTGGTTGCAAGCTCTTCATATGATGATTTTTAGGGCAACTTTGGGTCGAAAACATCATTGTTTTTAATAACTTTTTAAAACTACATTTGCATAATCGCCATTATTTGTAAAAGTATGAGCCCCCAAAAATTAGAGCTTTTCGACAAGCTGCCTGTATATACTGTTAATATTGTATGAAACTTACAAAGATCATTGGAGTTTTACAAAAAAAGTTACAGCGCTTCAAATTAGTGGAGTAGTATCACCTACAATGGCATGTTGTGTATACACATGCAGTTCACACAGGCCAGTAACTACGCAACAATACGGTTTGGGTTTACACGTTTGCAGCGCCCATTGTGCCTATCTCTGCATCGATTTTGGGAAAAAATAATTTGACAACACTTTTTTTTTTTGATTAATTGATACGCAATTTGTTTCATCTGTGAATCTCACACCCTATCGGAAAAGTGTTTAGTGAACAGGCGAGTTACAAAAGCGATAAAATACATGTATAACAAGTGATACATGTAACCACTTTTTTTCAGATGCTTGTAATAAATGGTGTGAATGGCATTTCATGATTTTTGTGGTGCGCGTTATTCGCATCGAATCTTTATTGGTATATACAAAAATGATTGAATGGATTTTTTTTTTTACAAGGTACAAATCGATTTGTTTTCCTAGAACATAGCAAAGTTACTAAGCGAAGGGCCAAACCTGAGAAACGTGCTTAGTTTGTGAGTTTGTTTCACCATCTGTACAAACTAAGTAGACAATGTTTAGTTTCAAGCTTAAAGCAGAACAAACAATATTCAAGAGGTCTAACTCCAAAAGAAATTGTTGCGAACACCTCCAAATCCAAAATGGCCGCCATTTTGATGAAATTTCATATTTTTGGGATTAAATTTGTTAGAAACTTCCCATCTCCGTAAATAGGATGTCTTTAGAAGGAAATTAAATTCCCTACAATTTGTTACCACACTTAGTAGGTTTCAGGGTGACTTTCATGATGATTTTGGGTCAAAACCCTTTATTTTCAAATTCGAAAATATCAAAAATGCATTTTTTCTCATAAATTAGGAAGTCAGCTTTAAATTAATGTCATACTTGTTCAGAATTTGTCCAAGTATACGACCAACATGTTGTGAAAATTGGAAGTTGATTCCTGTTTTTGATCAAAAGTTCTAAAGTCACAAACTTGACAATGTCGTATTTACTATGGGAGCATTTCTGCCATTACACATGTAATGTACATGTATTTTCATGGACTACATGTGTTAAAGGGATGCGCCACTCGTAATTCATGTACGTCTATTTACCTTACGCTTGCCCCCATTGCAAGGCCGTGCGTAACACTAAACTCTGTGCTACGTAGTGTAGAGTTCAGTGTTGCGTAACAACAATCGTGGAGCTGCGAACAGAATTGCCGTTGAGGGTCAGTTGGGCTTAGTTCGCCTTTCTTCGGGTGAATACGTGCTGCATAGGGAATTGCACACAATTCGTGCGCGCTCGTTTTCCGAAAGTATATGGGCATTCCCGAATTTTACCCAAGCTGGGCCACCTCCAAACCACCGATATGCGACTTTACGGTCCCTTTAAGGCTGTGTATATTGAGTCCTTATATTATCGCAAAACCAAGTGATGAAAACCATTATTTGTTTTATCATGAAATTGAAAGTTCTAGAATACCCTGTTGCCATGTTGAAGACATCCCTCTTTAAAAAAAGGGGGGTGTCGAGGTGTTAACACCCCCTTTTGCAAAACGGGGGTGTTTGACCACCCCAAAACACCCCTGTCAATACCGTATATGAAGCGATATGTGGGGGATAGTGATGTTTAAATTTAGGCTGTGTTTTTTATTTGCCCGTTAAACCGTTGGCACATATAAGTAAAGTATGATCAATAACATCAGACATGAGAAATCGTTTGAGGAGTTGTGAAATGTGGTCCTTCAGACGTGAGTGTTGTAGATTCCATGGACGGACAGCCAGTGAAGAGGTTCTAAGAACCGCTTGAGTGGAGAGAAAGTTGATTGTGGAGATAAGAAGAAAAAGCGATCTGCAAAATCTAGCACTATAAGCAAAATGTAGGTAAAGAAGGATACAGGAAGGAGGGATAATTTAAATCGGATAACCAGTCTGAATGCATGGATTGCAGAGAGTGGTGCCGGGTAACGGGACAGAGACATCATGATCGCCTGCGTCTCTGCATACGTTACAGTAAGAGAGGGAAAAAAATCTAGGTTTCAGAAATTCAAACACTGGATCATAACTTTCAACAATTTATTTTGAATTTTATAGGGTCTAAATAACGATAGCCTAGCAATTGTTCAACTGTACTGGTGTAACCTTTATTCGACCTAGTAAGCTTTGATCTGCAGGAATTCAGTTTTCCCTACTTAATACACATATTTCTAGGTCTGGCAGTCAGACTACCTGAACAGCTGCAAAATAAATCAATTCAATGAGTTCCAGTTGCCTGCGTGCGTGAATAATTCATCTCTAGCTGACAAGAAAATATTGGTGATTTTCAAGTAAAGCATAGATTATAACCTTCCACAGGATAAGAACCATTACTTGTAAAGTTGGAAAAAGCTACATTAAGTGACTCAAGTCTCTTCATACACCTGACAGAAGCGCTTATGAATCACTTCATACACCCCACTCGTCATCTTTAAACGTTACCATTAAAGAAGACCTACAAAGTTACATCCAGGCTCAAATACTGACTACAGAGCCATTATTGGAATCGTTTAACCAACCAGAGTAGATGATCTCTATAATATGCTATTCTGCATTGCTCCTGCACAAATCAGAGAGTTTCTCTCCAGTAAGGAAAAGGTAAAGCAAAAGACTGACCCACTTCATCCACTTATCAGCAAGAAGGAGGGGAGAAGAGGATCAAGTACAGGAAAAAATTCCTCTACTTTCAGACAGCCCTCATCACCAAAGAATGTCTTTGGGACCAACCTCCTTGATAATGCATAATACATATCCGTCCTCCGTCTCAAGAAATCTGTCCCACCAGGCTCTAGTGAGACATGACCTTTCTGGTATTTTCTCAACCGCCTGAGATCGGAGACTAGATATTGTGGGGTCTTCATGCAAAAATGAGGACATGAAGAAGGACCAAAATGGGAATTATTGTATACTTATAACCTTTATAGCTTGTAGCATTGATGGTTTTTGCAAAGAACATAAAATATTGCACAAATTTGACACTAACTGTTGCCTTTCTTTTTCAAGAAAGAAAGGGTACTTCTACAAATAACCTGCAGAAGTCAGTAAATGATCTGTGCCATCGGGCTTTAACATTATGCCACATCCTTAATCCATGAATTTACATGTAGTATAAACACAGATAGCCAAATTCCTACAGTAAGGTTGAATTGCATAGTGTGACATTCTTGTTGAGAAAGATGTATAACAATTTTTTGCCATGAGAAAAAAAGAGGGAAAAATCGTTGCTGTGACAACATTCTCCCACGCACAACATGACAATATTATAAAAATTTGGAATTTGGAAGTTGCATATACTATGCAAATTCACCATTATTATCTAATTTAGTGATGTAGCTAATTGGTTGGATGTTGTTCAAACCATTGGTAGAGGTCAGCATTTTCTCTTCCTGCGTTATTGAATACATTAAAATTCGATGTTCACTTTTAAGAGAACACTCGAAAGGACAATTCTACTGTTTGGGGTCACTTCACCACGCCAAGTTCTTATAAGAGAGGGAAAAGCAGCAGGTGTTTCATTGTCTGTTCCTCTCTGCAATCACAGGCACCTCAAATCCTCATTTTTGCAAGAGGACTACACAACGTCCAGTCTTTGTTATCCAGCCATGTCTCACTGGATCATCGTAGGATATACTATTTGAGATGACAGAAAGATTTGGATTATGCATTCTCAAGGTAGTTAGACCCATGGCCATGGATACTTTTTGGTAGTGAGATGTGTAATTTTGAGTGGAAGTGAACGAAACCTCTGGAGTTGAGCCTGTTCTCTCCACTGGTTTTTGCTAGAAGAGTGGATGAAGTGGATTTAGTCTTTTCCTTTAGCTTTTCCTTTCTAGAAAGGATCACTCTTCGGATTTGTTAAGGAGCAATTCATGATAACAGATATAGAAATCATCTACTCTGATTGGTCATAGGCATCCAGTAATGGCTCTGCAAGCTATATGTAGGAGTGGGTCGATGACAACGGAGGGCATAACCCGTTTGATGATAGGTGAGGGAGGGCATAACCCGTTAGATGATTATAGTTTAGCGTGCATTTTTCATAGCCCAGCCTGATATCTCGTACTAAAATCTAAACAAGTCAAGTAGTATTTATAAGCGGTTCTTTCAGATGCATTGAGAGAATCCCGTCATCTACAATAGGTTTTTTAACTTTAGGGAATGATCTTTCTTATTATGAGCAAGGGTACGTAGCTTCAAAATCACCGATGGTTTCTTGTTAGGTATACAGGTACATCTATCATACACCAGGCAATCGGAATTAACACTTAAATTGGATTGAGATCATCGCTCTCCGTGGTTAGCAAATCAAAATGTACCCTCCAGATTTTTTTTCCAGAATTGAATCACTGCAGGAACATTAATTATTGTGTATGTTTGTTCATTTTTAATGGGAGACCAACCATCTAGTATGCCCAATATTTGTGTCCATCATTTGCGTACCCCGAAATAAGCTTTTCGCCTAAATAAATCGCTGAAATTATTTATGATACAAAGATTCACTTCAATTCTCACTTCTCACAAAAACCTTGGTTTCGCGAAATAAGCACTGAAGAAATTCAAACAGAATTTACTGACGTAACGTCGCTCCCTGAATTTGAATTTGACACGGCCGTTAAGGTAATCTGACTGCCAGACCCAGACATTCGTGTAGCATTTAATTAAAAACTGAATACCTGCTGATCAAAGCTTACAAGGTAAAAAAGAAACTCACCAGTACATTTGGAAGATTGGTAGGATATCTTTGCCGCTGTTGGACTCTATCAAATTCTAAATCAGTGGTTGAAATTTATGCATTCAGTGCCTAAGATCTATTGTACAATTTCAAAATACAACTTGAACAATGACCGAAATCAAATGATTTATCGTTTTTCCAAAAACTCCATCATATTCCGGATGTTGAATACTTTATTTCATGTACCTTTCTTTGATTAGATTAAATCGGAGCAAAAACAGTTTGGTATGCAAATAAAAAGAACTTTAAACATTACTATCCCTCATATATAGCTCCATATAGCGTATCTAATATGTGATTGCCATAGAAACATTACCTAAATAATAGATAACGTTTCCATGCGAACAGAATACTTTAAATCTTTCAATTAAACACTCTATATTAAAACCCTTTGTAGTCGTTACAGATGGAATACGTAATGATTTAGAGAATAAGGTCGGCACGAATTTGAAAATGTATGGCTGTGAATGAACATGATTTGGCCATGAAAAATATCCTGTCTGCCCCCCCCCCCGCACACACACACACACACAACACACACACACACACACACACACACACACACACACACACACACACACACACACACACACACACACACACACACACACACACACACACACACACATTTTGGCTTTTCGTTTAATGGTTTGGCCGTGAACAGACATTTGTCCGCGGATGAACATCCCCTTTAAAAAATCATGGCTACGCCTATGGCTCCATTTTGCATTTTACATATGTGGTTGTCATGGCAACATTAGCTACATTATAGTTACAGTTACCATGACAACAGGATATTTTAACACTTTCAATTTCATGTTAAAAAAATAATGGCCTTTATCACTTGGTTTTGCAACAATACAAGGACTCAATATACACGGTCTTTACACGTGCAGTCTATGGAAATACAATGTACATGTACATAACATATGTACTGGCAAAAATGCTTCCATAGTAACTACGGCATTGTTAGGTTTGTAACTTAATAACTTTTGGTCAAAAACGGGAATCAACTTCCAATTTTCACAATATGTTGTTCATATATTTGGACAAATTCTGAGAAAGTATAGCATCAATCTGTAGCTGACCTCTTGATTTATGAGAAAATATGCATTTTTTAAATTTTCGATTTTGGGGAAAAATCAAAAAACAAGGTTTTTGACCCTGAATCATCATAAAAGTCACCCTGAAACCTATTAAATGTGGTATCAAATTGTAGGAAATCTAATTTCTTTTAAAATAACACCTCATTTATGGAGATTGGAAGTTTCTAACAAATTTTATCCTAAAAATATGAAATTTCATAAAAATGACGGCCATTTTGGACGCCATCTTAGATTTGGAAGTGTTCGCAACATTTTTTTTTTCTAGGTAAACCTCTTGAATATATATATATATTTATATATATATTTTTTTTTTGCTTTAAGCTTGAAAATAAACATGGTCTTCTACCTAGTCTGTACAGATGGTGAAACAAAAACCCACATTCTCTGACCTCGGTCCTCTGCTTATACCGTAATATTGTGAGCTGTGGTAACACCAAATTCTTTGATCAAAGACCTATTTTTTAACTAAGACTTTACTTCCAAAGAAATGCTGCTAAATTTATTATTACCAATTGAATAAAAAGCCAGATTTAATCTTCCCAAAATAAAGCACTTATTTTCAATAACCATGCTTATTCACTCATGCAAAATATTGAGTTAAAACTTACCAGCCAAAATTTTCAATAGCATAAATCAAAATCTAAGATAAGATACACATATTACGCTGAATGCGAAAGGTAAATTTCAAAGACATTGTATAACAATGTTTCCAGTTTAAACAATCTGAGCTACATGATCACCCATGCTACTAGTGTCTCTGATACAGTCCAAAAATGAAACCCTGATAACATTGCAGTTTAAAACGATCATTAAGTGCTTTGAAAAAGTGAAAATCATTGAGAGACCTTTTCAGTTTTCCCCCATAGAGTGTTGTGTTGCAGAATTTCCTATCGGCTGAGAATAATTAATGTGCCAATTTGTATCTACACATATTTTACTAGTGACAGCTTAGCTGTCTGAACTTTTGCGTTCTATGATGTTTATTTGTCCATTAAAACATTGTCAGATATATCAGTTAGCAAAGTTCGACAATTTTTTTTTAAACGGGTCTTCCACAGTGTTATGTAGCGTCTTTAAACAACCAGTTTACCATGTTTACTAGTAATTAATGGGCATCAATTGAACTTAAAGCCCAAGTTTAGTTTTACGATTTTTTTTTATTTGAAAGCTTTATGCCCAAAAGTCATATCCCTGCAATAATAGATTCTGAATGTCTTTATTTATTTATTTTAAATTAATTAATGAAAAATCTCGGGGGGGGGATTTTCGACTATATCTTACATTATAGCATCCCAAGGGTAAATGAGGTGTTAAAGTTATATGAGTTATACCTAATCTGAAAGAGCAGAGTCTGCTCTTTTAGATGGGCGTTGATTAGTCGAACTTACGGGGGTGGAGTCGAGAAAAAGCTACGTTCATTTTTTTCCGTAGGGAAAAACTTAACTTACCGTGACGTCAACAACAACAAAATGAACTATTCACCGGGAAACGTGTTTTCTAGCAAAACTATTCATTTTCTTGTTGTGTACACCGCTAATGCAACAATCTTACGATGTGGGATACAATAGTAGATATTAAAGGACTCATATAGAATACGAGACAATTCTCTGTCAACATTTTCCTAATGGAAATTGAAAAAAAAAATAATCCTTTGTACGCAAATGTTGGATGTAAGCACAATCGTACAATTTAACAGAACAATCGTAATGATTAATTTTGTCCTATACATTGGTATATGAGACACTAAAAATAGCTAGCGTGGTCAAGTATCATCTCTAGAAAAGTTACCATTTTCAATACATAAATACGGAAAGCAAATGTGACCTGTCACCACAAAATGATTAATAAATCGCAATGGAGGTTTTCGTGTAAACGCGGTAAATAGTTGAGTTGGGTTGTAAAAGTTGATTCTAAAATTTTAATATTTTCTATAAGAACATACACTCATCTTTCACCTGCCAAAATTTGAGAACCAGAAGCGTTCCAAATAATTTTTCTTGCATTGAACTTCAACATGTTTTTGCGGAGCTTCAAAATTTGACCGAATTTGACCTTCACGTCGCGAGATTATATAGAATGTAACACTAAATACAATTGGTTGTTTTTCAACACCGTTAAGTCCACTTGTAATGAATTTGGTATCAAAACTACTTTTATGAACTTTACATGCATGGTGACTGTAAGAGCCAGAAATGATTGTCCAATTCACATTTCCCTTTTGGAAAGTGATTAGTTTTACCAATCTTTCTACGAAACAGTTGTTAAAAGCCCACCGTTTCGCACGAATGAGCACTATCTTTGCAGCTGTTTCCTGGCAGTGGCTAGAATAGTAGAAATACGTGAGCAGGATTTTAAATGAGTTTGCTCCGTCCATCTTAGGCAAATTATACTCTATATTAAAGCTTACAATTTCGACTTTAAGACTGCATGAAAATCAGAATTTCTTATTTTCCGATTTATGGTGCGTTTTGCGGTGACATGTCCCAAATGTAAAAAAACAACAACAACAATTGTCAATATTATCCCCTGAAAATAAATTCATCATGTAAAAAGTATACAATTCGGCCCACAAAATAAAGCTTAGCCGCTGGACTATAAATGTCCCAGTAATGACATACATAATATGGTACACAATTTTTAACAGATCATATGACACATTATCAGATATGAAGTTTCATCACAAAAGAGATTAACTCCCTTTAGTAACTTGGGGGAAAATGCATTTCTTTACCTGGGCTTGTACACGCACTTATGGAAAAATAATAGTAAAACCAGAGATATTGTGTACTTACCTATGGAAGTTTGCTTGAAATTTCATACTATCGCTAGATAAGTATGTGGTAAATGTATTGATGTTAATAGCTCAATGTTGGTGGAAAATGGAGTTTACCCCTTATTTTTTTCGAAAGGCTTACATAAGCCCAATAGCTGTTTCTTTTGTTAATGTTTTTTAGTGTCTCTTGTTCAAACGTGGAAGAGAAGAGTAACTATCCGATTGTTAAATTTAATGGTACAATTGTGGACAGATGTAACTTCGCGCTTAAGGGTTAATGAAATATGGTTATATTGCTCAAGAAAATAATCTCCTTCTTGTGTTTCACACTAAGCCCAATACAAAACCAAAGGTCCCTCCCCCCCCGCAAATAAGTCTTTGTATTCTCTAAACCAGGAAGATTTTGTTTTTGGAAACTTACGTACATAATCATCAGAAGCATCACATGACTCCAATTTGATAAAAAAAAATTGACGCGTCACACTACAATGAGCACAAGACATTGGTTAATTATGATCAATAGGTGGATGTTGAACCACATGCACTTTTTACATGTAATATAAACGATTTCATTTAGTGTAGTTTATGATTGCAGACGATAATTTGAAGATATAAATCTAGTTCGGACATGACATCATCCGCAACTACTCTCTATTCGTGGCCACCTGGTGTTATTAGCTTCTTTCGAGCAAAAGCAGGCCATGTTAGCAGGTTAAGGGCATGTGACGGTGCGTGTCGTCATGACCAATGTAACAAAACAAAATCGATCATTCCATCATTGTAACAGATCCAGTAAATTGATTAGCACTACGAACTTCATTATCAATTTGAGGTGTTGTGTTATAACGGTTGTAGTTAACAGCAGTAACGTGTTATAACTTTGTAATGGCCATGCAAGACAGACAAGAGAAGTGGTGTATTCACAGTGATTTTGATTCG
>JZLH01S0330409.1:97158-111767 GCA_001188425.1 Eucidaris tribuloides | reverse complement strand
AAAATAGGCATTTCGTGCCCAAAATTTCAATCAAATTATACCTTGGTCCTCTAAATTTTGACTAGCATCTTCGTAGAAAATTTAATACCCTGTAATATGATGCCACTCATATGGTAAAATGAGATTCTCTTTGAAATTTATCTTCAAAATTCTCAAAAACAACTTTTCAAGGTGGCCATTGAGTTATGCATTGTACGGTTTTAGCTAAATACCAAAGTATCAACTTTGGATGGCTATAACTTCTTTACTTGTCAAGCAATGAATCTAGAAGTTTTAGGGATTATTGACCTTATAGTTGGACAGTTTTTGAGAAAAAAAACAATTCATAAGTAGACAAGCTTTTTGAAATATAGGGAAATATGTTTTGGAACATTTAGAGTTTTGGAAAAAATGATAAAAAGTCATGTTTCTACCCATAAATTTCAATTAAATTATACTTCAGTCTTCTTATATGTAGTATCATCTCGTAGAATATTTAGTCCTCTTTCATATGATGTCACACACATGATAAAATAAAGTTCCATTACAAAGTTATCCTTAAAACTGTGAAAAACACTTTTTCATGGCGGCCATTTTGAAAAAGTAGCCACCATTTTTTTTTTCAGCAGCATATTTCTAAGGTAGTCCACCTAGAAGTTGCAGAGAATGATTTTCTGAACACAATGACACCCAACAACCTTTTACAACAGCCCGTGTCTCAAAAACCCTCAAAATGAGGTTTTGCCCCCTAGGTACAAGTGAACTACACAATAAGAAAATAAGAAAAATATGGCAAATGTGGACAATTTTATTCCATAATGTTTTTCAAAGAGAAATAGAAAATATGGTTGAAAATTTCTAATTAAAAACAAGAAAACACTTTAACACTGAGATGAATTGGATCCAACTCATGAAAATGTGTTGACTATTGTGAATTTAATGTAAATGATATTTGTATACCAGTTTATCATCATTACTGCATCAATTACAAATTTGTACACTGAGCAAAACCATCAGGCAGGCTTCTTAACTGCTGTCCCTCTGTTATTCATTGAACTCATATTGATCTAAGCGGACATACGTTCCCTGATCCTACATTACAGTCAGGAATTTGCTGTTATTAAAGGGTTAGGACTGGCGTTAGGGTTAGAGATGGCGGTAGGGTTGTCAGGGCCTGGTTAGGGCCTGATTAGAGTCCCCGGGGGGGGGGGGGCACTTGACTTATGACTTGATACGTATGTGCCACACCGAAGTCGAAAATCGGGGGCTCTGGAACTGGCTTGAGTGAAAAATGGGGTCTCCTGAACTAATTAGAAGACATAAAAATGCTATGCTTTGGAACTGCACTACCGCAAATTTTCGGCGCCGCCATGCTATATAAAAGTTCATGCTCTGGACCAAATCAGCGTTGCGAAAGCGGCGCGGCCGGGCCAAAATCAGTGGGCAGTTCCAAAGTTACGGACATTACATTCAGACATTATTTTGCAACTTTGGGGGCTTATTTCTAGAAATCATCCTATCAGCCATTCCATACTTGTGTCACGTGAGTCACGCATGTTGTGTCTTACGAGTCACATGTCAGGGTATAGATGATTGATTTACTTGATCAAGTATTGGATTCGTTTCCAATATTTTCTCGGTTTTGATCTATACCCTTGTTTGCGACTTGTGTGACATGAAACATGCGTGACTCGCGTGACATTTACGTGGAATGGCTGCTCATCATTCTGAACCTTATTGTGAAATTCTTACACGATCCACCCCGAAGTGTTAACAGTTTGAATTTGAATTAGTTTCTATTTATCACTTGGTAGTTATCACACATAACGTTTGCCGTTACGGACATTGCATTTTTTGGACATGACTTTTCACCTACAAATGTATTTGTCAAAAATTTTGTGAGCTTAAGCATGAAGTGAAGCCAATTTTCTTCTGAAATGGGTGCTGGGGACCTGTTTAAGTTGTAGGATGACAATTAGGTACAACAGATTCAGTATATCCCATACAGGGCCATAAATGTTGCGTTACGGACATTACATTTTTAACGTTACGGACATTACACCTCGGACCACTTTTTTAGGTCCTCATATTTATACTTAAAAGTATTTGATAACTAATGTAAAGCTAATATTACTCATTTTTGGTCCTTTCACGCATATAAACTATCATGAAATAATTCTGAAGTGCTGTTGAATGTGAAATAATGAGGCTCAAAGATTGTGTATTTTTCAAAAAAGATAAGAAAATTTTGCAAGAAAATTGCCTTTTTGAAGAAAAGTATGTCTAAATATACTTCAAATGTATTCAAATACCACTCAAATTAAAGAGTGGGATGAGTTCTATTGTGTGACACTAGATTTATCACTGTAGCACATATATTTTTGGAATTAATACAGATTTCATGATTTTGAGCTCGGGTAACATTTTCGCGGAATTGCCCATTACTGATATTATGACATCAGATCACATGTCAAGTTTGACATTGGACCAGCATTATGATTTAAGAAGCAAACCCTGTAAATAGAATTTTTGTTGTGTTCTTTATATTCAGTATTCATACAGGTACCATGTACATGTATGTGCAAAAATATGACATGTTTACATACTTGTACAAAATGACAATGTATTGATTAATTGGAGTTAGCTATTGAGAGGGTCATACTTAGGTCACATTTTCAGATCATTTTCATTTTACCCTATGAAATTATGTGTATGAACCTCATTCTTTAAAAAAGGAACAAACCAAAGAGAAATCCAGACTGCCCCACCCCAAAATCCGAAAAATGTAATATGGCCGCCATTTTGTTGGTACAGTTTTGGACATAACTTGGCCATTTGTTCATCTTTTAACTTGATTTTGGTGTCTAACCCAATTTTTGGGGGTCACTTAACATACTCATGCTGTTTTTGTTAAGATTGGATTAACCAATATTTGACTTTTGTGATAATTTCATCAAATTTTAAATTTTCCCAGTTCGGTACTGCAGCAACTGCCTTACCTGCTTCAAATGCCTCTCATGTCATCTAATTTTTGTTGTCCCTCAAGTCAAATTGTTCTACCTGTTCACATATGACTCTGCTCCAAATTTGAATTAATTTCAAAGACATGAAATGGGTCCATCAATGGCTTAAAATTTGAAGTGTAATTCCTATACAATATATGACCGCTAACATGGAAAGCTATGTGTGGGACAACATGTGAGCTTCAATTCTGGGTATGCTACATTTGCTGTGAGCTATACAACAAATAAGAAGCTGAGACCTAATAATGTGTCATAGAAAACATTTTAAAGAATCCACCCATTTTTTTCTAATCATCATTGAAAAGGTCACCAAATAGCTATTTTACCCCTTTTTACCTTTATTTTGATTTTAAAAATAGTGTTTTGTGTTGCCTAATATGTGGATATACAATTCACTGACCTTATACACAATTAGTGTTTACATCTTTAATGAGGTTTAATAATTAGGATAGTTTGTTGAATTCATGTTTTGGACAAGTTTAACAACAGGTAAAATTCATTTTGAAATCTATCTTACAAAATGACAATATGAGTAGTAATTTATTTTTTTTATTTTTGTGTTCGTTAGTAGCTAATGATTATTCACTGGCTTAATGATTGTTTCATTGATTAAATGGTTAATAATTGGGACAGTTTGAATTTTTTAAACATTAGTATTAAGTCATGTTACATTGCACTACCAGTTAAATTTTTATTGGATTGCACTTTCCAACAAAAATTATCTAGAACTCTCACTGTGTACATGCAGTAGATTCAACATTTCAATTGTCCTTCCGTTACCGAATCTTAATTTATGTTTCCCATTGTTTTGAGATAGCCAAACATAAATCTGTCATTTTAAATGTGGCTGAATGTTCTCAAAACATCACTGAATGTATTGAGGAACTTTGAAATACCATTGGCATGTTAACTTCACAGAGTTTTGAGAAAATGTGTTATAGCTGAAATACCTATGTCCGTTTTGATGTCCTTCCGTTATCGACCTCATTAATATGCATAATATGTAAACGACAAATAACTCTGATCAAATTTTTAATGGAATTGAAAGATTTCAGGTGTCATCACATACTTATGGTATTTAATTGATTTTAACAAATAAAGTCTTCATGATATTTGTATTTGATACATGAAAAAAGCTGTCTGAATGTCCTTCCGTTACCGTGGAATTGCCCACGTAGCTCTTTACGTGTCTCTGGCACAGTCTTGCACCATAATCGTACCAGTTTGTGTCATTAACATAAAAATTATGTTAGTAATGAATATGTTTTTTGTTTCGTTTTTTTTTTTTTCATTTCTGTATAATGGGATCGACATTCTTCACTAAATCACTCATAAAACTTGATGGCTATATACTGGATATTTTTATACTAGTACAAATTTGAGATTTTATAACAGATGTTTGTGTGAAATGACAACAAAACTCATACAGCTTATCTATGTATTTGTGGATATCTATTAATTCAAAATATATTATTCCCAAAATTTATTCCAACTTCAGAAATCTGAACAAAATTAAGATCAAAATTACATTGTTACAAAGAGCATAATTTTATCTACATCTTTTCTTCAAACACTTCACAGTAACAAAAATGAAACTACAAACAACAACAAACAAAACCCTAGAATCATGTTGTGTATTTTTTTTCTTTTCTTGGGGGTAGGGAGCAGATTATCTGTGTTATTGCAATATCAAATAATTGTCTTCAATGGGTTATTAATAAGGCACTATGCATCCCCTGTATTTCAAATTTTGATAGCATTAACAGACTGGTAACTTTCCCAACAAATATAGTTATCCTCCCTGCAATGTAAAGTTCATCTGAATTTTCCCCGCAGGAAACAATAAAGTCAAAATATTCCTGTGAAAGGCAAATGATTCAGCTCATATGGCAAGTTCCTGGTAATAACATTATCGTTTGATGAGTCAGAGAGGCAATTCCGACATGAATATAGCAGCTATATTTTCACATCATAACAAGAAAGTACAGCCTTATAATGTTCAGATGGTTACATCGATGTAAAGCTTTGGGAAACTTGGTGGGGGAGGGGGACAAATGTCAATGCTGCAAATGTAACGTTGATGAGTACATGTATGTATGTCATGTATTTGTTCAGACATCCAAAAAACATAATTAACGTTCCAATGTATATTGTTAGTAATAATTATACTGGCTTATGTACCATTTAATTGTCGAATTGCCCCAGCCTATTTTGAACTCTGTTTAAACAGCTTCATCTGCCTCTTCGTTCAAGCAACAGATTTCTTAAACTTGATCTGTTATAAAGAATTCACAGATTAGAAGATGATTTTCTTTTTTTATATCTGGTGGTTTGGCCAAAGTTGGTATTTATTTCTTTGATTGTTTTGTAGTCTCTTAATGTAGATAGTAGTCTGGGTTTCATTCCCCACATTAACCCGTTGACTACGAGATTCTGTAAATCCCTATAGACTTTGTACAGGGCCCATCTGGTTCCCGTAAGCAACGGGTTACGGACATTGATACAGGGAAACCCCGTTATAACGAGCTCGGATATAGCGAGGTACCGCTTTTAACGAGGTGATTGTCTCGGTCCCGTTTTCATTTACATGTTGTTCAATGGAAAGAAGTGCTGTTTACAATGAGCTCGGTTATTGCGAGATTTCGCTTATTACGAGGTATTTCTCTCAACCCATTAACAAAGAAAAACATAAGAAATTCACCCGGTTAAAATAAGAAAATGAAAGTCGCATCATGCGCTGATCAAATTCTAAATTTTGGCAACGCAAAAATTGCCAAATCGTTTCAGAGCGCATCGCAGTTCATTGCGTGATACACAGCTGCCATGCACATGAAGTCCCCTGTGTGCCTGTGTGCGTGTAATACACACTACTGCACAGCACAGTCACCTCTCACAAAGCTTGGCTCCCGTGCGTGCAGTACTCGAAGCAAGTTACGAGAAGTGATGGAGTTTGCTGCTTTATTTCCAGATCTAGTTCTCATAATTACTTTGGATGAGTATATAAATGAAAAATTATCAGCCCTCTGTTCATAGTCTTGGTGCAGAACAAGTGAGAGAAGCAGTAAACAGATGGATTTAATGCCCAGTCCCATACATGTTATATTTTGTGTGATACATTAACCCGTTGACTACGGGAACCGGATGTGCCCTGTGTTAACTCTATGGGATTTTCAGAATCTCGGAGCCAACGGGTTAAATGTACGTTTACAACGAGGTACCGGTTACAACGAGGTAAAATCGGCAGTCCCGACGACCTCGTTATAACGGGGTTTCCCTGTATTACAAAATTAGCTTCTCTGCTGTTTTTGTTGGGGAAAAGGAGATTATGCCCAAGTATAGTTTTGGTCGATCGGACAGCTTTTTCGGCAATCTTTCACGAAGTAATCTCTTATTAAGCTAGACATCAGAAAATAGCCTGAAATGCCCTTAAAATTGTTTATAGTGTCAAATAGTGATGTTTAAATTATCAGAATGCAAGTAGTGGTATGTACAGAAAATGTCAGGGGTCACCCCCACCCCACCCCCCCCCCCCCATTGACATTTCACATTTTGATTAATTTCTTTAAAAAAGAGTAAGAGTTTCAGAGTGAGCAATTTTCAGGGCATGGATAGATCACAGGTCTATCAAAAAATATTATCGCAAAGAATCTCATTTTTACCATTTACTAAAACTATACTTGGGCTTCAAGTAAGTTCTATAAATGAAAGAAGAATTGTCAATTAAAGAAATACAATGAAATTACAATAGAATTTGACTGCATCTGGCTATCATTTGAGTCTGTTTGTCATCATTTGACTCAAAAGTCGGGACAAGTCTATCCTGCCTCAGCAATGGTTGTCAAACTCATCCTTGTATCCATTTCAAGTACTTGTCCTCTCAAAAAATACAAAACTTAGAAGAAAATTTTTTTAAAGAAATATTCTGGATAAAAGCAAAAAGCAAAATAAAACAACATTCTTACCTTGATCTCTTTTATTTATAATACTTTCTATCCTGCTCTCTAAGGTCTGTGAACGAGGTACGGCTAAAATGACAAATAAAAGGGAGAAAAAAATAGAAAGTTTTAAAACAATGGATAGAACAACTATTCTCGCTACTTTCTTTACACTAAAGTAATATCCAATTTAACCCATTGGAGATGATTTGAAATCAAGATAACACACATTCTCCACAGACCCCAGCCTAAGTAGATACATATATGCATCTCATTCTTCGTCTCCAACAGGTTATCGTTACAGCATCTCAATGTCCGTACATGTATGTAATATACATGTAGATAGTCACCATGATATGTATCATGTATCTGTACTCAGTAATTCTACCACAAAGCAGTTCACAGAATAGATTAGCCTTATTGTACAATTGCTTTATAACTGACAATATTTTCCAGAATATATTTCTAATGAAGAGAGAACATATTCCAAGTTTTAAATAAAACTTGTGATTTATAAAATTCATACATTGTAAGTAAAACGTTCATACATGTACTTATATATGTTTTCGTTGAGTTTACAGGTCTATTGTCAATCTCATACACTACAAATATTACACTAGAATACTGTGCATGCAGACAGCTGTTACTTCTAGTGCATTGTCAATGTCAATATTGATATCAGATAAACCTACTGTACATGTACATATATACATGTAGTATACATGTAGCACAGCTGATAGTGGATACAATACACATAAAGGTATATATTATGAAGCACACACATCATCTGCATAACACACTTCAAGTCAAACACTTGTACATGTGTAAATAAGAGGTTCCTTCATGTAATTCTACTCATGAATATCTGCAATCTATGTAAATCCAAGTACTTAAATTTAAGTCTTGAGGAATTCTGTATTTAGAATGTTGACAGGTTTTCACCCTATTTCACTTGCCTGATCATATATGTACAGTTATACCTTTATTGTCATATACTGTGACAAAGTAATTTATGGGCAAGTGGTCAGCTAAAATGAATTCTTTTTGACTGAAATAGAACCAAAAATAATGCATGTCATAGCCAAATGTCATAAATATGTGACCTTTCCTACATGATTTTACGAAAACGCACAAAATAAGTACTATTCCTTGCAGCTAGCACTCAACATTTAGTATGAACTCATCATCATTTCTCATTTGTTTCAAGAGCAGTTTGGAAAAAAATGTTGTATCTCTGCCTCCCCCCCCCTCCAAAAAAAATAATAATACAATTCTAACTGAGAACCACTTTCTCCTTTTTCCAATGTTGAAGTCTTTTTTGAAAAGTATGTGGACATTTATAATTATTGCAAACATTCATTCAGTACACACACTGAGCTATGATAGAGTCACACATTTGAAGCCACGTTGTGATACTGTAATATGTGTACAATCGATTGACCTTTGTAGCCTTAACAGTCTGAATTCAGTCAGATGCTAAACACACTACAAATACAGTTATCATAACAAGTGATAATGATACTGTCTGCTTGCTGATAAACTTGAAATTATATGATTAATGGATTTATATTGTTTGCTTTTGGTTAAAGGCATCATATACATAACAATATTTCCCATTAAAAATCTGAGCTACTCTCCATGCTACCGGTGTCTCTCGTAAGGTCTAAAAATGAAACCTAATAAAAATTGCAATTCAAAACGATCATTATACACTTTTAAAAAGTGAATATCACGGGCAACCATTCCAATTTCCCCCATAGACTGCTCTATTGCAGAATTTTTGTCAACTGACAATAATTCATGTGCCAATTTTTATCTGTATCCATTTTACGAGTGACAGCATAACTGTCTGAAGTCTTGTGTTCTTGGTTGTTTGTTTGTCCATTCAAAAACTATCATATGAGTCAGACAGCAAAGTTCGATGATTTTTTTTGTTTTTAGTGGGGCTTCCACAATATTATATAATGTATTTAAGTTATAGAGTGCACATATATATGTAAACAACACTTAAATCCACTATAAAAATCAGTTGAAAAAAATCAGAGAGTTGCATAGAATACTCTGAGAAAGATTCAACACACACATTCCCCCTGCCCCCACACACACCACACAGACAGACAGACAGACAGACACACTATGCACCACACACACACACACACACACACACACACACACACACACAACACACACACACACACAACACACACACACACACACACACAACACACACACACACACACACACACACACACACACACACACACACACACACACACACACACACACACACACACACACACACACACACACACACACACACACACACACACACACACACACACACACACACACACACACACACACACACACGCGCGCACACACACCCACCACAGACACACACACAACACCCACACACAACACACTACACACACAACACACACACACACACACACACACCACTAATACACACTATGCACCATACACACACCCACATACACACACAAAAACACACACACTAATAATTGTACATGTATGTCAGTTCTATAACAATATTATGCTTGCAATGAAGATACATGTAATAAGATCAATCAAATTTCACAATTTGAACATTTGAAAGAAAAACAAACAAATCACTACTTATGTCAACTCACACATTCTAGCACATGACACAAAATGAGATGCGCTTTGAAAAGCAAATTTAGATTATTGGAGCTGTAGCATGACCAAATCCATCATCATTTATTTAAGATGGGAGGCTAATGTTGATATGTTCTCAGGGAGTCCCAACATCATTAGGGCACCGTATCAATATCATGTGAAAGGAAAGCCATCCCTCCCTTTCTCATCAAATATAAACAAGGGAATGAGAAACAAGCTGGTAATGGATGGTTAAGCACCCCCCTGTCGAGTTATATAGATGGTACAGACAAAGGAACATTGAAATTAAAGGGAAGATTGGAAGTAGTCCTCAAAGGGAGATGTAGCCGACAACTAACAGGAATAAGTTTCAAAAAAAGTTAATAAAAATTGCCATACTGAAAATTGTGAGAATTAAGGTACATGGTGATAAAAAAAAGCCTAAATAAGGGGTACTATATGTGACACTGACCCTCAGCAAGGCCCTATGTATGTAAATAAGTTAACTTCTGCTAATTTTATGTCGTTGCACATTTCTTCCCTGAAAAAAAATGTGCCGAAACATCTACGGGGGGAGGAGCTTATCGATTTAAAAAGTGCATACATTACCACGGCGTGATTAACACACGTCACGCAGCATGCATCGGTCACGTAAGGTCAGCTCAAGGCCAGCTCATGTGCGATCTGATTGGTTGGCTTGAACTCAAAATCTTTCTTGACTTAATCCTGTTAGTTGCCGGCTACATCTTCCTTCAATATATGACATAATGCTCCCAGCATCAAGTATACCGTTTTAGGTTTTTGTTGTGAAAATTTTATAGTCATACATTTCCTCTTTGTTGTACAATTACATGTACGGGTTTCATCAAAAAGCTAAGACAGTGATTTTTTTTTGTATACCAGTTGCTTTCTATAGGATCAATTTCTATCAGGGCCAGAGATTACTTCAATACTTGTAAATGAATGCTTGTTTCTCCTCAAGTAAACAAATTCAAGACAAATCCTTCCATCCTGAATATACACACTAGCCAGTGTATATATTGGTGTACGGTATATTTCAACTTATTTGGTTCTTGTGGCATTTTTCAGTTCTCCCAATCATGTCACTGTCCCTTTAAGTCAAGTAAATTACAGACTGCATGGTGTATCTTGTAGACTGAAGCGCTATCATATTCATGGGTTCTGCAGAATTCCGTTGTGGTTGATGGTTAACTGAGTCACCAGTGGGGGGGGGGGGGAGAATATATGTAAATTCCCTTAGATTTCTATTACAATTTTCATACTTCCGTCAGAAAACACTCTTACTGCTTGTATAATTGGCATCATCACAGTTATCATCATCCATACACAGTCTAATTATCACTATCATTTGCTGTGTCAGTTTAACTACTATAGGATATTGTCTGATGACGATGCTGCCAATTTTGGTGGAACATCCCAGAAGCATGTGAAGACCTACATATTATCAAAGGCCTCTTATAAGTACTGTGTAATTCATACCACATTTATCCTGACACATACATGAATTTGTTCTAAGGATTAAGACATACACAGTGCTTGAAGTGCAGCTTATCAACAACCTGCTCTTTATAATATCTGTTTTGTAACAAAAGTTTTGATTATTAAAAATTCTTGTCAGTTTCCTTGATTTGTTTATTGTTAAATATCTTTTCTGTTAAGTTTGTAAAGATTTCAGTGTTGTACTTTAATTTCTATGATTTTGTTTTTGTTTTCCATAACACAGAGAAATTATGGCCATAGACTAAATGCTTTTATTGATGCAGAAGTGGTGGAATGTAGTTAGCACAAGGGTCAGGGGTTAGTGAATGTAGTGTAATAATAACAATATATATATATCTATAGGTATTTATGACCTTCCCCATTCATCACATTCTGAGAACAATCAATCATTGAATGTTACATTTCTTTCATAAACAGACAATATACCCTTTAACCTGTTGGAGACCAAGAACAAGATATCTAGGGCTGGGGTCTATGGAGAATGCATGTTACACCCTGAAATCAAGTCATCTCCAATGGGTTAAAAGGCACTGTATAAGCAGTGTTTCTCCAGTCTATAAAAATCTGAGCTGCATTGATTCCCCATGCTACGCAGTGTCTCTGACCATGTCTAAAAATTAGCATGAAAATTTGCGTTTAAAACGATCAGTAAGTGAGGCTCCACACTAAACATTTTTCTTTCTACCTGGTCGAACTGTTGCCTGTCGGCACCAGTCAACAGTCAAGTTTTTCATTATTTTACTGCTCGAACCTAAATTTAACTGGCCGCTCAAAAAATAAATGTAAAAAACACATTAATACTATATATTTTTATTCACTGCCCGCCCCCCATCCCCACTCCCATATAGCAAAAGTATTTGCCAGCTCCTATGCATGGCTAAATACTGTCGCAAGGTTACTTGCATGTGTCATGATTTATTTTGAAAATATTGGTTAAGTGGCTTTCAAAAAAAGTAAGCAAGAGCCCCGGGGGCACGACGCTGCACCTGAGGTCTCGAAACTCACTCTATGGTACACATAGAAAACTGTCATTTTTTTTTATAGTTTTGGCCATTGGAGCCTGATATCTAGGCACCAACGTAGCCCAAATACCCCATTGAAAAACTTGGCAATTCCCCTGTCCATATTACTGATTTTGGCTCAAGTTAAATTAAATTCTAACATCCGTTATATATAAAAACAAGGTCATAGCCCTAGTATTAACCATTTGAGTTTGACCTTTGACTAAGTTATATGACATTGACAACGCAAATAACATTGAGTCGCTGCTAACGCCATCTACATCCCCAATTGGTACAAATGGCTTGTGGTTAGAAAGTTACCTAGTTTGGCCCTTATGGGCCTGCCTCGCTGGCGGGGGGGGGGGGGGGGGGGGCTGAGTATACCATTCCACGAACCCTCTTTTCCCGCTCCCTGAGGACAATTCCAACCGAGTTTGGTTGTATAATCCATTGAATGTGAATGTGAGTTATTACCTATAGGGCCTACCCCAAACTTTTCCCCCCTTGGGGGCCAAACGGGCACCCTGGGCATTGTTCATGAGGAACATTAATTCAGGCACATATAAGGTATCTACACGCTAAGTGGCTTAACTAAATACTAATTTTCTGATCTAAGAAGAAGGCAATACGACGAACAAAGAAGAAACTTGACTTCATTGACCTTGACCATACATATGTGAACCTTTGACCCCCCAAATGACATTCGAGGTCGCTGTTACGCATCTACACCCAAGTTTGGTTACAAATGGGTTGTGGTTAGAAGTTTAACGTAGTGTGGGCCCTTATGGGCCTCTGATCCCGCCACTGCCCCCAGGGGGCCTTGGTGTACCTCACTGCCACAAACCCTCCTTCCCCTCCCCCTAGGATCATTCCCGGAACCAAGTGGTCTAGAATCCCATTGATGTGAATGTGAGTTATTCCTATAGGGCCCTACCCCAATCTATTGCCCCCTGGGGCCAAACGGGCCCGACACTGGGTCATTTGTCATGAGGAAGCAGTTAATTCGAGGCACATATAGAGGTATCTACAGCACAAAGTGGCTTACACCTAAACTATTTCTGATCTAGAGAAGATGTTTGAAAACTACTACTTTTGGCCCTTAGGGCCGCCGCCTGGGCCCACTAGGGGGCAAGGGGTACCCAGAGGCCCTTGAATCCCACCCCCTAAGGATCATTCCTTGCCGAAGTTTGGGCCAAATCGCAATCCATCATCTATTGAAGAAGAACTTAAAATGTTAATAATTTACGCACACACGCACGACGCACGACGAACGACGGACGATCGGACAAAAAGCGTCGCAAAGCTCACTTGAAGCCTTTGCTCAGGTGAGGCTAAAAATCATTGAAGGAGACCCATTCCAGCTTTCCCTCCGACTGCTGTGTTGAGAATTTTCCTATCCGCCCGATAGAAATTAATGTGCCAATTTGATATCTGTCACATCTATTGTACTAGTGACACAGCAATAACCTGTCCAAACTTTTGTGTGTTCAAGGTGTTTTATTTGTCCAATTCAAAGCACTGTCTCAGATATGTAGATAGCAAAGTTCGACAATTTTTTAATGTGTCTTGCCACAGTGTTATATAGTGTCTTTAAAGTGATCAGGCTTAACAATTGTGGCTTCAACTCATAAAAATTGTCAAACTTTGATATCTGAGCATACATAGTAGTGTTCAACTGACAAACTAAACACCATCACTGCATACAGAAAGTTTGAAATTTATACTTGTCACTGGAAGATGAATAAACATATAATACTCGGATGGCGAGTAAAAAACAGCCTAGATCTACACGCAGTAATTCTATGGAGGAGGTGGCAGGTGTAATCTGGTCAACTTAACGATTTTCACGTTTTTGAAGCACCTAAATTGTCATTTTGAATTACAAATTTTTTCAGGGCGTTCATTTTTAGTACCTTATCAAAGACACTAAGCAGTGGAGGATTATGTAGCTCACATTATTTTAACTGTGTTAAAAGTAGTTAACAGCCAGTGCTTTAATAAATTGTGATGAGCAACTGGCTTGTAATCCAGATAAATAGTGATTAAGTTTCTCGAATTATGCCAAATTGGGTATTCTATCGAGATTCGGACCACGCTGAGCTGCCCTAACTTCTCTGCTGCTGACATACATACACCTTCATCACCGGACTGAACACCTACCCTCATGACTGCTCATGTTCCACTACACAAAGTCAGAGCTCCACACTTTTTCTTTTAATTCTAGCCGAGTAAATGATCAAATTTCAAGAGTTTTAACTGTGCCAAATGAAATAATTTACTAGCCCCAAAATAAAGCAATATAACATTATAAAACAAAATGATTTTTCAATAATTTCAGACCAAATTACGCATTATAGGATTATAATTTTGTCACTTTTAAAAACTGGGGAGTCGCAAAAGGTGTGATTCACTGAATTAAAAGATTCAATAATATTAAGTACAATGAGACGCCTGGGGGGGGGGGGAGGTTTGGTACTTGCCCTACTAAGGTAAAAACGGGCAGTGTCGCCGCT